>JAHWFP010233501.1:3120-15202 GCA_023313725.1 Lithobius niger | reverse complement strand
TCCTTCCTACCGACTAAAAAATAATGGCTATTTCCTGAAATTGCAGCATGTTTATCCAGTTTTGTTTAAGTTTCCTACAAATAATAATGGTTTTCTAACTTATCTTTACAAATTCTTTGCTGTTACACGGAAATTTATTTATTTATCTAGATAAATCAAAAATTTATTTCGATAGAAAGAGAGCGAGGTCGAATCAGCGTCCTCCATTGACAGATAAATCCAGGGCAGAGAATTTTTTTTAATTAATTTCTTTTGAGCCTTAAGTAAGCCGAAGCAATTGAATGCTCGTGTGGCTGAACCGGCTCAATTTTGAACATTACCAAAACGGAGGAGCCAACCCGGGGATTTGAAACGGGAAACATCCGATCATCGTAAGGGTCGAAAGTTTGTCCAAATTTGGCGAGAATAGTTCCCATAGACGCCAAAGGATCATGGTATCCTCTCACGCTACCCTGACCGACAGTCCTGGAGGGGATTTGCCAACGTCCTCTTTCCAGGGGTTCGACCAGACTGAGGTCTCTTACTGCTCAGCCACGATGACCACGTAGGTAATACCACTCTTACTCTGCGAATAGCAAAAATTTGGTTGAAACTAGCAACTGCTTCCAATGATTACCGCCAGAAGGGGGTCGTCATCAGTCAACCAAATAGCAAGGCGCCACTGCTCAAGTTTATGTTCCTGAGCGTCACCATGGAGATGGAAGCTAGTCAGCGCCACTCAAGCAAAATGATCACGAGAAGAATACTTAATTCATACCTTCAAAAGTAGTTAGATTAGGAGGTTAAATTAATTTTAAGCAAGATCAGAATTGGCTGAACAGGCTTTCTACCCAGCATTCAGCTTTCAGACGGGTTATAGTGAGTAGAGCTAAGTATAACGCTTGGTTTTGCGTTGCGAGCTGTAGCCAGTCGGGTCGAATCTTCATCCTTGGGTCAAATTTCTTCTAACGAAATGAAAACGTTTTGAATCTAACACAGAATGATCCTTCATCTTTAAGTAGTGCCCACGTACTGGTACTAAATCATTTACCGACGGTATTGCTGCTATTACATGGTTGAATGCCGCCACCGATGCCGTCGTTTTTTACGTCAAATTTCTCGGGTGCTCCTCTGGGCTTCTTTGCTCGACGCGATGCTACGCAGTCTTGGAGAGACTGACATATTTCGCCCTCTGGCGCCCCCAGTTGAAATTGTCAAAATTTCTCTTTATTATGTAAACTTTTTAGGACGTGTATAGGCCTAACGTAGCCAAAGTATTTGAAACATTCACCTTTTTCGAATTTATATTTTTAATGTTAATTTCATGCACAGTCAGTAAGTAATGAGGGAAAGCTTGCCATTCACGAAGGCAATGTGTGCAGGCTTGTGTCACTTTGCTTGTTGAATCCGTGACCCTGAATCGTCAGGCTCCGTGGAATAATTGCACTTGGTTGTTTGTACTTGTTTGCCCTGCAAACGCACTTTTTTAAAAGTAAAAAAAAAACAAAAACTTTTTTTTGATAGGCGTTTAAGAGGTGACCTTATCAAGACCCGTCAAAATCTGTCTGACGAAGTGATTTTGCCTGTCGGCCATTTTCTTCAACGCTCGACTGTCAGACAAACCAGAGGACACAGCATGAAGTTGACGAAGCCACGAATCCGCACCATTGTTGCAGTCTTGTTTCACTGTCAGAGCCATTAATTCTTGGAACTCACTCTCAGAAAGTGTTGTGATAGCTCCTTCAACCAGCATTTGGAAAAGACAATAAGATCTGACTCAGTGTTAGTGTTTTTGTTGCATGTTTTGTTGTGAACCGGTTACATAAGCTTGCTTTCTTCCGGTATGAATTTAATTTAATTTTTAATATCCTGGGTTTTCCGCTTCGTTTTCCCCCAGCTATATTGTCCGTAGCAATGTCAACAGTCGGGCAGATGACCCGGGTTGGGTACGGTTCCCTTCAGTAAAAACAACAATATAAACTATCCTCTTGATATCGATTGTGTCATGTTAAAGATCCTGGATTTTTCGCTTGGATTTTCCCAGCTAAACTGTCCCTCTACAGAGGAGCAGATAACCCGGCGTGGGATCGGCCCCCTTAAAGTAAAACCAACAACAAAACAAACCCTATTAACACTTTTCTGAAAACGTCGTGAAAAGCATTATCAGAAGCATTGTTAAAAAATTATTATTACCCGGTTTTTACCTCTCAATCCACTTTTAACAATGTAACGATGCAGGAGCGCAACAATGAAACAAGAACGCACAGTGCAATATATCCGCCATTGCAGTGCTGAGAGCCGATTTCCTGCACTAAAATGGCGGATTGGCTCTCAGCACTAAAATGGCGGATGCATTCATGATTATTATAGACTGGCAATACATAAATTTAAAAAAAAAACCGTTTATTTAAGTGTAAACAACCATGGCAAACTAACGAATTCAATGGAAAAAAAAACGCTTTCTTGGGCCAAGCGCCAGCTCCTCATCAGCCACAGTAACAAAACGAGATTTCTCACCTGATATTATTGTCCGTATTGTCTTCATCATGGTCACTCGACATGTCAAACAGATCCTCAAACGCCATAACTGGTTTTGTCATAACAAAAAAGTAACAAGAAATAATGGCTCCACCTGCAATGATCACCGCGCGCGAGCATACACATTCACCGAGCGTGACCAAACACGGTCAACAATACTAGACGGAGTGAGAGGCAAAAACCAGGTAATAAATAGAATATCGCCCGCTTTCATCGTGCTGAGATCAAAACAATGTCTGAACGCTGCGCGTCTCGACAGTAGTGGCATCTAGTGGGCGATCTCAGAAGCTTCGCGCTCACGCTCGCGTTCATGTTCATGCTCTGCCGTTTTCCTGGGAGACTCTCACTTATAGGATTCACCCAAAACCAAAACTGGTATAAGAGAAGCCGCCAATTTTCCAAAAAGGATCGGCTTTTGAAAGTAGTGTTATATCATTCAATCAAGGAAAGGCCGCCAAGGTTAATCCTATTAGCCAAGTTAATCGCACCGAATAATAGTTAGAAGGTTAAACGAAAACTAGAATATGGCTACTAGCGGTAGCAATCTTCAAATTTTCATGAAACGTCCAAAGTATTATTCGGTGAGATTAACTTGGCTAATAGGATTAACCTTGGCGGCCTTTCCCTGGTTGAATGATATCACTACTTTCAAAGGCCGACCCTTTTTGGGAACTTGGCGGTTTCGCTTATACTAGTTCTGGTTTTGGGTGGATATCACAACTTTCATAGGCCTGTGAATGTCCAATGAATCCCACGGTCTGATCGTCACCTCTACCTTTTTGGTCTGGAGGTACTTTATGTCTATAAATTTTCTCATTCATAATTTTCACATTTGCCGTTGCCATTCCAAATAAATTAATAACAAACATAGTAATTGCAAGGAGTTAATAAGTTCCTATGGACTAAAAGATAGCCTGCGTCTTAGTCAACCTGTAGTAATGCGTCATTTAATACACGCATTTTTCGCAAAATTTCCCGGATATACGACGTTCTCTTTTCAGTTATTTGTGTATGATGATTTACGACGCTTTTTTTTATAAATCAATAATTGCTAATCTAGACACACGCTAGTGTGTCGCCGCCAAGTAGATGATTTATTGTTGTTGGAGCTTGATTGTTACAGCGTAATTGTTGTCAGATGGCGGCATACTGGAAGACTGTGTCTGTTAACTGTAACGAGCTAATACATGATTTCAGCATATTGGTGTAAATTCCCCATGCGGTAGAAATCTTTGGAAATCGTTGGAATCAGGTGTTTTGGGTCCAGTAATGAGGAATACCGCAACATTAAAGTTTGGGAAGGTGTCCTTTGTGGAACAAACGTGCCCTTAATGACGTTGATTTGTGTTACTAGCTAGCTATACTAGCTAAGGTCAGGTCTCCCATGTTAATTCTCACAGTGTATTTTGACACGTCTACAGCTCGTTAGGAAAAGTTGGCGTATCTAAATTTTGGGACACAGGTAAAGAGTTCCTTTTTGTAAAATACGGTTTGCAGCTAGAAGCACGTGGCCCTGAAGTGGCGCATAAATGCAAATTATTGTTGTAACCATTGTTTGTATTGTTATCCAACAGTCTATTACAACGTGCTTAAGTATTATACGCGCATCGTTTCAGTACTTAGGTACCGCATCAATTCACTCGAGTTTTAACAAAATAACTATTCTTGCAATTATTGAACTGTTTGCTTTAATATCATGGTAAACAAACTAACCTTGGTTACTTGTTGTATACCGTTCAGTGTGTTTTATATTATGTGATATTTTAAAAGTGAAATATTATGTGGTCAGTGAGTTTTATTGGATGTGAATGCTAAGGTACGTGAATACACCATAGTAACTAAACTAGGGAAGTTGAAACAGAAAAGAGACTGGGAATCTATCATTGCCAGGAAAATTTGAAATATAGTAATCCAGTCAAGTAGGAAAAAAGTAATTTTTTCTAAAGAAGTACGTCGTAGTAATGTGCCGAGTTTGATGGTTACGCTAGACAATAATACATATGCTAGTGTGATGCCACCAACAGACGATAGGCCAGGTAGACGATATTAATTGTGATTGAGTGAGCAATTCCAGCTCCATTGCGTGATTAAAATTAACCTCGGGAGGGGCAACTGAAGGGTAAAGCGTTGATTGAGTGAGCGAAGCGAACGAAAATCAGCGGTTGTCAACCAGTGCGCTCAAAAGTGGGATTGAACAAACTTAAGCATGTGAAACATGGGCATACAATCCCAAACCATGTCAATTTGGCTGATGTAACGGCTGATTGGGCAATGCCAAATGTGAAAAATAGGAATGAGAAAATTTATTGACATAAAATATCGCCCGACGAAAAAGGTAGAGGTAACGATTAGACCGTGATATTCTTTGCATTCACAGGCCTATGTAAGTTGTGATATCACCAAAAACCAAAACCAGAAGCCGTCAAGTTTACAAAAAGGGTCGGCCATTGAAAGTAGTGATATCATTCAACCAGGGAAAGGCCGTCAATAATCCTATTAGCCAAGCTAATCGCACCGAATAATACTTTGGACGTTAAATGAAAACTTGAAGATTGCTACCGCTAGTAGTAATCTTCTAGTTTTCATTGAACTTTCAAACTATTAGAAGGTGCGATTAACTCGGCTAATAGGACTAACCTTGGCGGCCTTCCCCTGATCATTTTATATCTACTAATACCATATTGATATTAAACGAAAAATTGGTAAAAATTGTCCTAGGCCTGGATGTCAACCATTCAGTTGAATGGAGTCCAAAACAAGCAGACGTTTTTGCTCTTTCGCTTGCTGAAACCGTATCGTTTCGCCCTTGTCATTGTCCTTTCCTTGGTTCAATGATATCACTACTTTCAAAGGCCGACCCTTTTTGGAAACTTGGGGGCTTCTCTTATACCAGTTTTGGTTTTCGGTGGATAGTAGCGTTCAAAAACAATGTTAGGTTGTTATTTCACGACAAATATTAAAGAGTCGAACTTGTGAGTTGTTTATTATGAAAACGTAAACCGATTCTTCTGACGACCTGCATTTTGTTTCCTAATTTCTTTCCAGCAATATTGTCCCTTTTAACGTTGTGGGGCAGATAATTCAGTACGAATTCGTATACCGTTAAAAAAAAAAAAAAGGACCAAACATTTGCAATAAAAGATGGTCAAAGGTTTTTTTTTAGCGAGCGTTAACCGTACCCGGTCACCTGCCCGACGCAGCCTTAAGGCACCCCTCTGTCTCTTAGTGAACCATTCTGCATTTTAATGAGGCCCTTAGCCTAACGCCATTCGCCCCAAAGCTACAAAACGCACTGCACTACATTACACCAAGGCAACCCACGAACAAAACCTACACTGTCAAGACCAAGCAAAACAGTGGCACAACGTCCTATAAACCAGAACTGCAGCACACCCTGTACACCGAGGTCCACTATCTGCTGTGACTCACCAGAACCCCACGAAAACAGACTCCACCACCATTCCATTTCGTAATTTATTGAGGCTCCAGCCTAATGCCATGCGCCCCAAATCTACCTACATCTAAAGAAAATACGCTACGCATTGAAACACCATCAATAACCAGGTCTGCAGAACATCACAAAACAAACAAGCAAGCAAATAAATCAAACCCCACAACTCCCACCTTCTCTTCCCCATTTACCACCACCACCACCACCACCACCTGTTTGCAACAACAATGTATTCTGATAATTAAGTACTAAAACGATAAGCGTGTAACACTTAAAATGTTATAATCTACTGTTGGATGACAATACAAGCAATGGTTACAACACTAATAATCTTGCACTAACGAGCCACTTCAGGGCCACGTGCTTCTAGCTGCAACCCCCATTTTAGAAAAAGACACTTCCCCTTATGACGCTTTACCTGTCTGCCGAATTTTAGATCTGGCAACTTTCCCTAATGAGCTGTAGAGGTGTCTTTATACCCTATGAGAATTAACATGGGAGCCTGCGGACTAGTTACTAGTAACACTCAACGTTACTGAGGGCACTTTTTCTACATAAAGAACACCTTCCCACATTTTCATGTTGAGGTTTTCTTTGCTACTGGACCCAAGACACCTGATTCAAACGATTTGCAAAGTTTTGTACCGCATGGCGAATTTACACCAGTATGCTGAAATCAGGTATAAGCTTGTTTCAGTTAAAAGATTCAGTCTGCTAGTGAGGCCGCCTTTTTTTTCATCAACAATCATTTTTTAACAATCGGATGTCTACAATCGGATGATCTACTATTATTTGGCGGCGACACACTAGCGTGTGTCTAAATACATATGAAATGTTAAAGTGATCGAAAACGTTAATATCTGAGACAAATTAAGAGTGATGAAGAGAGATTTGTAAATATCGGTTTCGTTAACCCTCTGTCGCTTAGATGGTCCAATCGGGATCGTACCACTTCTCGATCAAAAAACAGAGTCAAGACACAGTGCGAGCTTTGCGAAGATACCCTGGGGCCCCGAGCAAAGCGTGCAAGTACAGCCCAGTGGTTGGCATCGTCTCCAGACCAAGGGAATGCTGGCCCGAATCCCTCGACTGCCATAATAATAAAGGTTTAAAACACCAAAATGGTAAGTGTTTTGGGAAACGGGAGGGCAGAAGTGCCACTTACCCCGGTATAACGTTAAAAATGGAAGAAAAATCTAAGAAAAAAAAGACTGTTTATTTGCTCCTTTACCTCACCTACGCATTACCCATTACGGGGGGGGGGGGGGGGAAGGGGGGGGGGGCAAAAACCCGGTATCTTAAGGAAGCGCTTCAGGGCCACCTCCTCAAGCCGATGTCAGAACGACCCCACGGAAGGAGCTGACCACGGCCTCTGGTAGAAAGTTCCAAGGCTCGATTACCCTCACTGCAAAGAACCGCTAATCTCCAACCGGGCAAGGGGTTTGGTCAGCTTTAAACAGTGGCCACGAGTGCACGTGTTCGTTGACAAATTAAAACGCGGGATGTCTAGTAAAAGAAAACCACGAAACATTTTACCACATTTTTACCATAAGTGATATTGCTTTAAAAAAAAAAAGCTACCTCGTTAATTCATGCATTAGGGCGCGCTTATGCAATGACTCGCGTTTGCATTCTCTCAGCTAGAAGCTAGAAATCACCTGAAATTCCAACATGGCGGCGGTTTTAGTTCTCCCGCCTCGCAACGAAAACACTCAATAATGTGAGTTCAGATGCGACTGGGAAAATTGTTTCGTTAAGAGGAATTCTTTATCTTATTGGCACGGATTAGAAGACTGCAATCATTTACTCAAACGACGTCAGATTTACTAATCCACGTAGCGTTGTTACTATGGCAACGACACCTTTGAAATCGCGATTAGATTCTCGCTGCGAGAATGCAAAGGCGAATCGTTGCGTAAACGCGCCCTTACAGGGTTAAACCGAACATCTTAAGCGACGGACTCGATTGATCAATTTCAATTACTTTTTCGTGATATTAATTCAGATCATGGTTAAATACACTCTACACACTGGCGGTAAACTGAAAAAATATCACTGCATGCCATTTAGTCATTCATCTGCAAATCGTCAAATAATTATTTAGCAAGGATTGTCTTCAAGGGAACAACATGAGCTCAGCTTACAACGAGCACCGTAATAACATACGTCTTTTCTAACCTCCGGCGTTAAGGTAAAAATATTAACAACTAGAGGAAGCCATGAAATCCCAGGGCGCACCGTTTCAAGAATGTGCACGCTGAACCCTCTTTGCATGAAACAATTTTCTGTGGGAAGTCAATAAATAAGCTTTCGCAGAACAAAGTTGAAATCTTTAGCACGGGTGCTTTGGCACGGCTGGTGTTAGATGCATCATTTCCTATATTCTGGATGTTTCTGGAAGTTTCTTACCCACTCCCACCCCGAACTCCCATTCCCATTATAGTGCACACTGGGTAAGCAACGCTTTCACGAATTTTTGCGTACACTGGGTGACAAACACTGATTTTCGTTCGCTTGGCTCACTCAATCAGCGCATCCCCTGGTTCAAATCACTGGCTGCACCCGTTTAAAAATTGGCATGCTCAAGCATCGTTCCCGGGCACAACGCAGCCGAGACCCGTTTTCCCGGAACTCAGTTCTGAAAGCCTTCATCTGCGAATTAAATAAGCACAGATGCTTTGGCATTTTTCTTTTCTGGGAGAGGAAGGAAGTAAATCGGCGGCCTATGGTGGCCTAACAATGGCTTATTATTGTTTTGTTTTCACTTACAGAGGTTTGAGTGTTGACGACTACTTTGCAAGATAGCAATGGTCAGCCTCGTGCTCAGAGTGATTGTTGTTGTCCACGTTGAAACAATTCAGCTCAGCTCTGAAAGCCTTCATCTACGAATTAAATAAGCCATTGCATCGTTTCCAGCTGCCAATTTTGAGGCGTGCTGCCCTCGAAGTTAACAACGCAGCTTAGTCTGATTTAAAACTATACACATTAGCTGATACATGGATTCTTTCATTTTACGCATCAACTATCAACGGTTTGGATGATAGTTTTCAATCCATAGCACGTGCACCTGGAATTATTAGGCACCGTAACAAAGACATTACACGCCCACGAAAACAATGAAAAGCGATTAAAGTGATTGTCCGGCCTTACTGCCTTTTTTCTTATCAGCTCAGCCGGGATCCAGAATTATTATGTAGATTAACTCAAAATAGAAGTTACTGCGGTCTAATCCCATCGATCAATTCGTCTGCCATGCCAGATCACCTTTAAGTAATCTTTTTCGTATGGACACTGTCCCGTTTAATATGAACTATACAGTACAACTGAAGACAATGTTAGTTCAAAAAGGAAGTTGTGGGGGGGGGGGAGATCTCCCCACTAAAAAAGGGCAATTTGCTCTAAAGAAAAGGGGGTTAAAGACGACATTTTCAGTAGAGGACGTAAATAAGGGCAAGCAATATCCCCCCCCCCCCAGGAGCAGCGGTTAAGTTAAGCCTAACGACATCACGGGCGCTTTTTTTTTTATACATATCGACCGTTTTGAAACTGAGATTTTGAACCGTTGAATGGGTGCCATCTAGTGACAGATATCGTTAACCTTGACCGATTGCTCCCCGATGCACGTGGACGCACCAACTTTACATTCCGTAATTATGGAGGCAGGTGGCTTGTTTGTTGTGTAAAATGTGTAAAAAGAAATTTCTTTACGCATTCTTTCGCTCGTTGAATCAAGTGGTACATAGAACTAAATAATGGTGGACGGCGCTAGATGCTGCAATCTGTCATTTGGTGAATAGAGCAGTGACACGACGAGTATTATTGTATATAACTCTATGCTGGAGCCTTAATGGGTTAGCTGCAAGGGGCACTGCAGAGAGAAACAGAAGGGCGTCATACTGAAGCCGATGCTGTGAGAGTGATTTCTTAGACCTAAAACGCGCGATTTTTGTTGTTGGAGAAAACAACGTTATTTTAAGCCTAAGAAATCCGCTCTTCCGTTATTTTTCCCTTCATTTTTATGTAGTGCACCTTGTAGTTATGCCCTTCAAAACCCATACTGGTGCCAATCTGGTGCCAATACGGCGGCAAATGTCAGTGCTCTATAGGCATCTTTAAGAATTATTTAATCATCATTCAAATCTGAACCATAACTGGTTATAATTTAATCAAACTTACGCTAAAACATTGTTCACGAATTCAGTTGACAATTATTTCCCGTTCTCCCCAACGTCGCCCCAGTTTTCCGTTTTTCTTCCACCCTTGTCCGGGCTATGTGTTGCTATCCAAATCGTCATGCGATCAAAAACACACCACTGCAGACAGCAAGTCGGTCGATATGGAAGCTTGTTATACTCTGTTCCACATTATGTTTGCAGGAAACTCACTGTATGACCGTCACACTTGTAGATTCTGCACAGTTACTGTTACAGTCTACGAGTGGGATATTTCGCGTTTTTGCACGCGTAGTGGATAGAAACATACAGTCGGTTTCCCTACAAACATAATCTGGAACGGACTATAGTAAAACCGCTTGGGATTAATTTCAAAAATGCTGTGATATGGTCAAATTTACTCGAAATGATATGAAATATTCTTTAAAAAAAATGCATTTTCAGTTGCAGGACGGCGCAGCACGCAACACCTGTCACTTACAACTTACCACTTACACAATTCATGCACGTTGGAAGTTAACAGGCGACACTTAACAGCTCGTAACCATAGGTTGTTAATTTCTTTTCTAACACTCTCCAGTATTTTTTTCAGCCATGAGGTCTGACTGAAGCACCCCCTTAATTAGAGCAAGTTGCTGGTGTAATTATGAGTTTTTCATGCGACAACTTTCCTATCTTTAAGGTCATCATGTAAATCGAACCACTGAACATAAAAATGTATTCACCGATCGTTGAGTTATTACGTAAAACGAACCACAAAAACATCAAAGCAATTAAAGATTGGTCTCAGTGGTTGTTGTTCGCCCAAGAGACTTATTCTTCGATTAAGAATCAGTCCGAAGAAAAAATTGCTGTCCAATGTTGAAGTCGAAAGATATAAACATGATTTATGCCCTAGTCTGGTTAGCCGGAAGGCATAAAAACTCCACTTAAGACAAGAAAAAATAATGATTCCGGAATATTTAGCTTGTGCTGCCGTTTTTTTTTTAACCCTCATACAAACAAACCAGCACCAATTTTTGCGATCCCTTCGTTTCTTTTTGGAAACCGAGTCTCATGTCGACTGGATTATGTTTTGCTTCCTACGCTTGGGTTTATAAGGAACGATCCCAAAGCTAATGAAAGGCTTCATTGGCCAAGCGAGCGATGCGAGCTGGGTTGAATACTCGACTAAATTAGGATTTTGTTTGTACGTTTGTCTGTCTGTGTGGGACACGATTACGTTCGCATTTTTGTTCTGATTTGGTTGAAATTTAATGTAAAAGCAACTTTGATGCATGAAATTCCTAACCGATATCAAAATATTTTCGGAGATATTGGGGCTCAGTCAAATTGGATGGCTGAACCGACATTTAGTAGTGGTGGTACGGAAGTGCGTTCTATAACGCTTGGCCTCGAGAACTTCATTAGCAACACAAATTCATTCGTCATTTCTTGCTCGGCCGAGTAACTACGATCTCCTGAACTCAATTGTATGCCTAGTTTATTCTCATCAAAAGTAGGTTTTTGTTAGTAATTTTTCCCCCATTCAAATCAAGCGCGTGTAGTTCTAATAGAAGGATGTTCTCCAACTGGAAATGGTTTCATTTAATGAGATGCCATCCAATGGTAAGTGGCCCACTGGTCACTCGCATCCCACGTCAGGGCTTCAGTCGAGCAACCCGGACCTCTCACCCATTCAAAGTTTGAGAATAGGTTCGGATGCTTCGGCCCCTAGGACTGAATCATTCGCGTTACCTGATGAAACTGCGTTACAACCTAGCACCATCTATATTAAGGAAAACTTCGGCATATAGAGCCCTTAATTCCGTGTCATCAAACGGCCAGCGACCGATCCCAACAAATGCGACCGTTTCTACCAAACGTGACGTCACACGCAGTGACGGCTCTTGGGGTGGGCCAGGGTGGGCCATGGCCGCCCAAATATTTTACGCCCCCCCTG
>JAHWFP010233499.1:0-18525 GCA_023313725.1 Lithobius niger | reverse complement strand
AAAAAAAAACACTTTGCAAAATTTCGGAAACAAAATTATCAATGAAACAAATTTGTAGGCATAAAATTCCTCCAGAAAACAAAGGTAGAGTGAAGATAAAACAATGTAACCTTTTGAACGTTCACAGTACTACGAAAGTTGTGCTATCCACCCAAAACGAAAACTGGTATAAAAAGCTACCATACTTCCAAAAAGCATCCGCCTTTGAAGGTAGTGAAAATATTGCACCAGGGAAAGGCCGCGAATGTTAACCCTCTTAGCCAAGTTAATCCCACAGAATAATACTTTGGACGTTTTAGGCCGCCCGCGCACTGAGCGGCCAGGTCGCGCGGCCAATGGTCGTCGCGGCCAAAAACACGTCCGTTTTTCATTGATAATTCTCGATCACGTGGTGAAAAATGAACACGGAGCAAGTACGGTCGCCCTGTGGCCGTCTGCACGCCGCCCGGGATCCCAGTGGTCGCGGCGACAGGCTGGCCGCTGCGGCCAAGTGCGCGTTGCTACATAGACCGTAAGCATTCTCGATGACCGCAGCGACCTGGCCGCGCGGCTTGGCAGCTGTGCGCGCGGTGGCCCTAAGAATGCTTACCGTTTATGTAAAACCACGCACTAATCATTTTCATTGGCTGCAGCAACCTGGCCGCGCGGCCAAGTCGCTCATTGCGCGGTCGGTAAAACTCGAAGGTTGCTACCGCGAGTAGCAATGTTCTAATTTTCCTTAAACTTTCTAACTATTATTCGGTGCGATTAACTTGGCTAATAGGATTAACTTTGGCGGCCTTTTCCTGGTTGAATGATATCACTACCCTCAAAGGCCGATCCTTTTTGAAAATCTGGTGGCTTTTAATACTAGTTTTGGTTTTGGGTGGTATATCTTTACTTCGTACATCTGTGCTGGCTGCCAAACAACTTTATAGACGCTTAATTTTTTTCTCTTAATATTACGTTAGCTATTGTTTGTTGATGGCCTGACTGTTTATTTCATTATATTAGTGCGCCTCCGTATTTCACCTTCGGGCCAATCAATGCTGTCATGATGTTAATTTATATATATATATATATATTTGCTTGCGCCGATTCATAGGCTAGGGTCGGTGGACGTGGAAAGCAGTCATTGTGACAACCAATCCAAACGCAGTTAATGATGCAATAAGGCGTACACGTTCATTCTTTTCACGGCGTCAGTGAAAAAGGAGGAGCATGTTCATTTTGGGCACGGTAGCAATGAAAATAGGCGAGAGGCCAGCAATCTGTAGGGTTATGTCGATTAGTAGTAACAATCAGTTACAAACGAAATATTGACGACATCAAGAATTCTTGACGACATGTATTGCTGACGGAAAACTCTGGATAATGAAACACTGGGCCCCGACAGAAACAAATGCAGTTGCGACAACAAACGGGACAGTGTGGCAACATGCGTCCTATTAGACCGGCGTATGTGACGCGGCACCAGCTAGTTTGATATAAGTTGATTCAAACAAAGCTAGTTTGACTCGAACGAGGAAGTCACCAAACATGCTAGGGGCAAAGAGATTGCCCAGGGTCGTCCAGAATATATCCCATATTGCTTAAGGAAGACCAGCAGGCTCTCACACTACCCATGCTTGAGATCTGGCTGACACTCGTTACATCTACCACTATCCGTTCCGACCTATAACAAAATTAGGGGGGTAGACGAAACGGCCGTCAAGAATGGTCCATTTTATTTCTTCGAGGCATGTTCGGGAATTGGCCAATCAAATAGCATCGGTGAATTTTTTTTACGGTGAGTCCCGCCATCTACTGCCAAATATCGGCAACTGACAAAAAGCTTAGTAATTCACTGACTTAAAGTGTGCGCGGCCTATCTTGAGTTCGCCGCAGAACGAATACAGATAATCGAGTATACGTTTTTGGCAGCAGAGTGCCTTGTTGATATCCAAGATGGTTACGAAAACAATGGCGGCCGTCGATTAAAGCCGCCCCCTCCAGGAAGACGTAGTCGCTCGTAAAGTAGTTCCAGGACTCAAGATACACCGCGAACACAATAATCCCAGTAATCACCCCGAAAATAGCTTACACGTACAAATAAATAAATTTCCGTTTTTTTTGCCACCAAGCTATTAAATTTCTTGGCTGCACACAGCTCTTCAGTAAATAGTGACATGTTCGTGTATCCAGAAAATATTTCAAGGAAAGCAGCATTTTTGTGCGGAAGGTGTCACCCTCGGTTGACAAAAAGTGGCAACAAGATAAATCAGTCGTATCAGCGGCGCTTTCGGCGGCCATGTCGTCCAACCCAGTCGCGTAAGCTATTATTCATCCTAGATTCGGCGGTACTACAGTAGCACCCTACATCTACCGTCAGACAAATTTCAACAGGTGGAACTCTAGCAGCTCTGGCCCACCACGATCACGTTTCACACACAACAAAATAACGGAATGAAGTTACAGACCGCAGCATTTTATTTTTAGAATTTGGGGCGTGAACCGAAACGAGATACTACCGTAGGAAGCTATAAATGTCGGCGTATTTCGCTCTCGGACCAATCGACGCTTTCATGATGCTATAACTTAGTCTTCTATTTTTTTGGGAAGAAACTCGAAAAAACCCGAAGCATCAAACTGAACACGAATAAAAAAAAAATAAAAAATAAAGCAAACACTAACACGACGACGTTGAACTTGCTACGTGGCCTACTTTAGTCTTTGATAGTCAAGCCAGGCAGCCGTGTCATCTGCTCTCTCTATACTTCGGAACAAAAATAAAACCATCGTGCAACAAATTCGAAATCGTAAAGAACGAAAACGCGTTTGTATATAATTATTTTTTCCGTTGTTAAAATGACATTTTTGGTCAACCTACATTTTTGGTAGTAATAAAATAGCTTCGGGAAATATGCAAAATATGTTGACGGAGGAAATATTGCTTTACCTTATATGGCAGAACCACAATTATAATGCCGTTGA
Organism: Lithobius niger; assembly: GCA_023313725.1. NCBI lineage: Eukaryota > Metazoa > Arthropoda > Chilopoda > Lithobiomorpha > Lithobiidae > Lithobius > Lithobius niger. Next base: position 15,573 of record JAHWFP010233499.1, on the reverse strand, counting down.
ATTAAATTTCTTGCGTTTAATAGATCATAAATTAGGCGGATATGTATTTAAATTCGTGAGCCACAGAAGAAGCTAGTCACTACGCGATGTTTTCTGAGTATCAGCTAATTAAGTACGGTGGATCAATAAATTATGCAAAATCAGCTATTTTTTCTTGTTATGGATGATATTTATGAAAAATCAAGGTCATTGCCAGGTTGTTAATCGTAAATGAGGTCAAATTTCAATCATTGTTGTGATAACTTATAATACAAACAGGTATCTGAATGAGATCACTGCATGGGAAATTTGAAATATATTTTACGATTCGTTGAGATCATTGGGGAGAATGTACCAACGGAAATGGAAGTTGCTAAATCATTTTTTTTTTCGGTTGAGGCCTATTGAAGAGATAACAATGAGTCACTGAATTATTTTAATTAGCACCTCTTAACCCAGAACAATTCCATCGAGTATGACAAAAAAAAAATGGTTTTAAGTCACCATAAAAAAAATTCTACGAACTTCAAAATGCGAGGGTTGAAAAAGAGATAAGGAGAACGTGCTTATAACGAAGAACACTTTGCTATCAGTTTTAACAACAAATAAGTATGGTGAAGGAAAACATGAAATTTATATATTGCAAACGTCCATGAAAATATTCCAGTTAAAGCGAGGAACATGAAAAAATGGCATAATTATTAAACAAAGCAGGGATTCTAGATTTGCTTGAACTTTTCTGCGTCGGCTTTGGGCAGATCTGATATTAACCTTTAAAATCCTGAAGGGTCTCTTTACGATTGATCTCCCGTTTTTTTTATCTTAGCCTCTCATCTTCTACAAGGGGTCATTCACTTAAAATTCGTCATCTAGAAGATGACGCTCGACTTGATTGTAGACGGCACTTCTTTGCCCTGCGGGTCGTATCGGCGTGGAATTCTCTTACTGAGGAAGCTGTTTCTGCCACCACGGTTAGTGGTTTTCAACGGTGCTTAAGGGCCTTGCCCCTTTCTAAGTTCCTCCTGCGTGAGTTTTAAGTGTTGACCACGGGTGGGCTTCTCTACACGGGAGCCTTGGCCCTGTCGTAATGTTGTCATTTACATACCCTTAACTTTGGTATTGGTATTAGTGGTTCCCAAACCCTTCCAATCACCATACCACCATTGCTGGTTAAATCATTATTATTATTATTTTCAGTAAAATTTCTTTGAGCAAAAGAAAAATTATGAATGTTTTCCACTGCGTAAGTACCGTTATTTATGTACTGAATGAACGCCCCCATCAGATATGCAGCGTTTCCGCAAGAGGGAAAATTCACATTTTGAGGGAAATTTATCAAATCAGAGGGAAAATGGACAAAAGAGGAAAATTCAAGGGGACTTCGTCGACTACACAATATCGATACATACATTACGCTTGCGCCGAACCATAGGCGAGGGTCATTACACGGGTTTAGGAGTCATTGTGACACCCAATCACAACACCACGCCACACGCGGTGACATCTCGTGGCGACACCAAACTTCACCAAACTTCACCAAACGCCATCAAACACCAACGTAAAGCCAACGTAGGCAGCTGCGAAAAATAAACTTAAAAACTGGCGTTTAAGATAGATTTTTCGATAATGAATGCCGGATTCATTATAAGCTAAAAGCTACAAATACAGAAACTGTCAAGCTGGGGATTGTTAAGCTATAAGTTACAAATACATAAACTGTAAAGCCTTTTTTAAATGCATAAAAATAGGCTAATAAATTATGTAATACAAAAATTCACCGAAACTCTGGACGCCCATCTTTAAGGTACGAAATTAGGTTTAAAGCATCGGAAACTAGTTCCCATTACCCTTGACAACTGGAATAGACGTTGGTCGAAATGCTGGTGCTAGTCCACCACCTTCCCCCCCCCCCCCCCCAACCCCGGCCCCTGCTGCCTTACCCACCTGTTTATTTCTTCAACTACCATCAATGATAACACTCAGAAAACATGCTTGTATACCTCAAAGGCAAAAACTGACTTTGCAGAAACCGGTCTGACGTGTTACATCGCGTTGAAAACACATACCACGTCTGCATTAAAGTTCCACGACTACGCCGTCAAAACGACGTCATAGTTAATCATTAACAACTATAACGATGTAAAAGTAACGATGTTTACATTTTCAAATAGACCAAGATTGACGATATCTTTTTCGAATGCATAATAGTTGCGAATCTGAAGAATCCTATTAACTTTTAAAACGACCTTTGCTTAACCAAACTGCTGATTAAAATAAAATTTAACTTCGTTGCTCTGAAATTAAACGTGGCTTTAGGGTAATCGTGAATCCATCTTCCTCCATTTTCATCCTGAAAACCAATCAACCTAGTTAATCATTACGTTAATTAAATATCAAAAGTATATTGAAAAAAAAAAATAATGAAAAAAATTGCTCTCGTAACCTCATAACCACTGTATTTTATAGTATTAGAAGTGTAAAAAATTACCGGCAATCCAAAAATGTTTCCTAATTGCGAAACACGGAATGGAAAAACAAAATTTGATGTCGCTCTTCTTGTTCTAATATGATTACGAAAATTACATGGCAATTTTCAGACAACCATGAGGAAAATCATCATTACTTGAATTAATTTCGACTTGCATCGAATAGTGATTACAGGTAACCACACATCAAGGTCCGAGTTTCAAATATTGGAGATTAATTGTACGTTCGTTTTCTGCTTGTGTAGTTACAATACCCAGCAGTCTTTATTTTGCTGTCTGTCTATCTAAGGGCGAAGCATTTGGAATCACATTAGTGTGCTTCTGCAGAAACTATAACTTTAAGTGGTAAAAATTGTTGGAACTATTTGGTGAAGGCGAAAGAATACCACTCGAAAATGGGCGTAAACTAAGTGGATGTTTTTCGGCTACGTGAATAACGGGGGTATACTTACAACTAATTATTAATTCCTGTTGGATAAACAATTTACATGACCGATCTCATTGAAATTTGATGTTCACTTCACGTATGAGAGCGATGCTACCGCGTAATGTACCACAAGATTCTGGGTGTGTGATGCTGAAAATTTCCCACTAAAATGCCCATAAGAAAAGCAAGTGATCATTTAAGCTAAATGAGGCATTGCTTGCATTATTAACATGAATGATAACTACGGATGCCTTTCGAAACACACATATTTGAGTCACGCTGTAGCTTCCATGGCCTTTTATTTAAGTCCCCACATGTACATATTGGTCAATCACGGAACTCCAATCGGTATTCGGTTGGTTCGGAGACGACGGCTCTGACCAAGTGGTTTGCTCTGTTTGTTTGCGCGGGGTTCCTGGGAACCCATCACAAAGCTCGCAGTGCGCCAGGGAGGAAAGCTCGCGGTGCGCCCCCCCCCTCCTACTTCCTTTTTTGTGGCCAACATGATTCAAGAGAATTTTAAAACTGCAATATACTTTTCAACATGCCAAGCGGCCATCTGCAGTAAATCCTCTCACTCCCTATATACCAGTTGGTTTTTGTTTTTCTGTGCTTGTATTGAGGAAGACAGACACACAAGCCGACGATTTTGTTATCGTGTTATTCAGTTTACTGTAGTTATTCTCAAGAAGTGCTTGAGTCTTCAATTGATAATGTTAATACTTTCAAGAAGGTTAATAAAAGAACACAAAGTAATTAAACTGGGCGCGCCGGTTCTTGAGTACTCTGTAAAAATTATCATCGACTTTTTTTTGCCAGCAGCCGGGGAGCACCCTGCATGTATACTTTGCGGGAAAGCCGACCGCAAGGTGCTCAAATCTGCTCGTTGGTAGGCCGTATGCTATGCCAGAAGAAAGGAAAAGGCTTTTTTTTCTCTGGCAGGCCCGAATTCTGCTTTAAAAAAGGCTTTTCGTGTTAATAAAAAAAAAGGAAATATACGTTGCTACTGGAGGCCAAAGGACTAACCAATTGGGGAAAAAAATATTTGTCTCCGTTCGTTCCCTTAAAAAAAAAATAGTCTTCGCGAATGAAAACCCTAAGGAGGTTCTTTTTTCTTAGTGTATTTAACAGGATAGGGTTTTAATTTGTTTTCAACTCATGTTTCCAAATTTATCACTACTGCCACTCGTATATCTCCATGAAAATTCACAGGCACACAAATGACCAACTTCTTGAGTTGTTCATTTATAGTTAGTTTTTGTTCCTCAGACAAAACTATGCAGAAACAGACCAACAATTTCGGGGAACATTTTATACAATTCCTTTTCCCTGAAATTGCAGCTCAATTTGTAGAGCGCTTTTTCTTCTGGGAAACTCATTGTTTACTTGTGCGCCTCCAGTTGCATATTTTTATGGAAAATGAATTTGAGGGGTGTGTTTCTTGTTTTTTTTTTTTTTCAAGCGAAGCTGTTTTTGTCGTCATTTCTTTTCCCCCCTCAAATCATACAAAATATATTATTGATGTTCTTAATATCCGAAACTTGTGGTTGATCGGGGGATTGGAGGGTGCAACGACGGTTTCCACGGCTTCCTCGTACTCCTTTAGATAGGGCCTTAGTGGGCCTCTTTACCTTGATGCTATGGCTCCATGCTATCTATTCTGTATACTCTGTATATTTTTTGATGTACTCCAGTAATGCTATGTAATTTGATGTATGGTCTAGTCCCTGGAGATCAGTGGTCTGGATGGCTCTGGCCTTGCCTGCCCCTAGGGGTAGCTGCTAGCAGAGATGGCTCATGGGATACCAGGATATGGTACAGGATGTACCTTGCACCACCAGTGGCAGGTACTGGCTGCAGCTCTAGGTACTTAAGGCCTTGCAGCCCCTTGCAGACTCACTCTGGGAGCTAGTCCCTAACCAGCTAAGAACTCTTCCTGAAGTGTGCCACTCTGCTAGTAGCCCTGATCAGAGCATCCTTGAACCATTGGACAACATCTCCTGAGGACAGACCGCGTGGCCCTGGAATAAACCCTGAATTTACCATCCTTCTGGCGTTCTTCCTTGTACCGGGCATAGCGGGGTTGCAAGGGGCGGGGGGCATAATTTTTTTTATATATTATTTATTTAGAAAACGTAAGTGGGAAACGAACGTTTATCGAGAATAAAACAGGAAGACTGACTCTTATTAATATTTGGTATTCCCGGAAAGAGCTTGTTGTGATTTTGGCTCTGAAAAGAACCTTTTTTGCGGCTTTTAAAAAAGCCTTTGTTTCTATCAACAGTTAAGCTCAGGGAGATTTTTTCAAAGGCTGGAAGAAAGGCACTGTTAGACAATACACATCTTGCTAAAGTCGACGAGCAACGTTGAGAATTATTTCCCTGGCTTGGCTGTTGATAGCTTTTCCTTGACGAAGTTTAGTACGTGGTGGAGTGGCAACCATTTTTTCCCCCGCTCTCTCGTGGCCACCAGCGCAGCGCACTCGATAATTTGCGTTGCATCATGGGAGGACTCAAGAATGGATGCGACCATTATGGAAGAATGTAGAGCAATGAAGCTGCAGTAAGAAAACAAATAAACAAAATCCCGTTTTAGCAGAGCAATCCAGCATGCAGCCACCTAGATGAACAAAAAAAAAAAAAAACCACGTCATCTTGTGATTGGGAATCAAACCTGAGTCTTCCGAAAACATATCTAGTATAGTCTTAACTCTTTTGAGTTACCACAATACCATCAATATCGTAATAAGCCGGGTTGGTGGCCCGCATTGTAAGTCCCTGCATCAGTACTTGTGACTGATTTAAACCTGTATAGCCAGTTTTGCCGCGATCTGGGTAGTATCATGATAGCTTAGAGGCAATAACAGTAGACATATTATCGGGCGACATGGGTTTGATTACCGGCCACATGACGATACATCAGGGTTGTGAAAAACCTGGATTCTTATGAAAAAGCCCAACCCGGCTGGGTTTTTTTAAATTTTATCAAGTTTTGTTGTTTATTCACTGTTTTTATGTTAGCTGAATTTTCTTTTGGTTTGTTATATGCAGGCAGCTCTGTTTCAACTCTGCTTTTCTGTAGCAAGTTGAGCTGACCCTTTTTTGGGATTAGTTTTAGCATGGTTTTAGTGACTTTGCAGTTCACTGTAGGAAATATGATTATTATTATACATTCCTTCATTCATTCCACACTTCTCTAAAGTAAGTGGCATTTCCCCCCCACCCCCCTAAACTAAGTATCTGGCCAGTCAAAGATTAACTGTTGAAAATATTGATCTCCGAAACACCTTTTTAAATTACTAACCCCTAAAATATGAATAAAATCCACTTACTGGGTTTAATATTGATTTTTTTTTCACGTGGGTTTTTATGAGGGTTTTATTGGGCTGGGGAAAACTATACAATAACCCTGCGAAAACTTTATTTGACAGACTCTTTAAAGGCAACTCTTTAAAGGCAGACTCTTTAAGGAGCCACATGCAAGCCAAAGCTAATAAGAACATGTTTGATTTTTTTTTAACCATTATAGCTTAACCAACTTGTGAAAAAGAAATATGTTGTGTTCGGTAACATTTCTGTCAGTCTAAGCGATTTCGTTCAATCCCGCTAGTCACATAATACACGACCGTGAAGCAGACCTCAATTATTATCGAACAGTGCAAGTCATCAGAAAGTATTTACCTTCAATCGAAAGTTAAAGGGAAAAAAATTAATGGTTGTAGAGAAATGCGAGGCGAGAAACTGTGTCAATGGATAATGAAGAAGGTGTGATGAAATTGGGAGGGAGTTGAAAACGAGACACGAAAATCCAAATTTAATTTAAGCAAGTGTCAACATTTCACATACGTGACAAATAGCCTGCAAGTCATTCATTAGTCGTGACTTACACGGAAATCGTGAAAAACACTAGACAAGGGAACAACGACTTCGAAATAGTTAAGCTGGAGGTTTAGATTTGTGGGGATATTTTGTGTAATGGTTTTGTGAGAGGTAAGAATCTTTGGAATGATAACGTCCAGTGTTAAAGGGGAATTTGGAATTTAGAGAAATTTGGAATGTTCGATAAAATTGCGATAAAATTTACCACCCTAGAAAAGTAAACGGGGTTAAATAAAAGAAAAACTTATCGGTAGAGCACCTAAGTGTGTTTTATTATTATTATAGCTGACCCCGGCGTAACATACGCTGTTCTAGCAAACAGCCACATCCTCGCGTCCTCCACCTCAACCTGCCCCTTCCCCCACCCCCATGCACACCCACACACCCTCTCCCCGCGCTGGAATGCAAACGCTGCTCGCCTGCTTGCTTCTGGCCGGACGTCATGATCCTCGCTATCATCATTAAGTCTGCTCCTAAGCGAAATTCCCATGAGACGGTCATTCTAACCATGAGGCCGCCTTACGCCTTGGATTATCAAGAGATTTAGCTTTTGACGCGCTCCCAGCCGCAGCCATGGCGCCAGAAGGAGAGAGGGACAATTTTGCTAGGTAAATCCCACTGGAAATTCCTAGGTTCTTTTACATGCCACAATCGACATGAGCACGAGACATCACAGGACCGTTCTCTTCCCGAAAATACCAGGGGTGGCTGAGGCGAGACCTCTGGCATATGAGACGGTCATGCTGACCATCAGGCCACCTTGTCTCACTTTACCAAGAGCGGTATAAAGGAGAGCCATTAGGACGCGATGGAGTGTCCATGACAAGATTACCACATGTGCTAACACTCGTTCTCAGTTGCGACCCCGCACGACCAATTGCGAAACAACTATTCTCGGAATAGCCCACGTTAAAAATAAGCTGTGTAGGTTTTTAACCTAATAAAAAGGTGTACAAAATATCATTGTTACAACATTTCGTTCTGGCATCCGGCAACTCCGCGTGCTACAGCGTTGAAACTACCTTAAAGTAGGGAAGGAGATGGCTTCTTCAAACCAAGCCCGACTGGGGTAGAATTCGCGTGTCTCGCCTACAAGCTCAGCGCCTGTTCACGTGCTTGCCGGAAAATGGTGTCTTTTATCGTTGCTTTAATGAAATATGATTCAGGTGATGTTGAATGAACTGGCCTGAAGCCGGGAAACGAAACCCACCGTATCACTCACAGATGACCTTGTGACAAGGGATGGAACATGAAGCTACAGTTACAGTATGAACACTCCCACATCCTACGAACGTGTTGCATTCATTAACTCCTGGCATTACTTGCGTGCTTTGCAACATAAGGGTTTTTTTTTCGTCTTTTCTTTTTCGTTTCAGTAACGAAGCAGCACTGCAATTACCTACAAGTAGAAGCTTTCACGAAAAACAAACATATGTTATGGCCACACTCATTTCTATTTATATACAAACAAAAATTACTTAACCATTTTATGGTTTTAATGAGATGCTTCATTGTTTTCTTTCCGGACTTTGCTTCATAATATCTGACAAACGATGCATTTATCACCTATAGGTCATGCCTGGCCACGAACTCCAGTCTTCCAAATTAGGGTCATAAACTCCCTCAAAGAGTGAGGGTTTTTCCTGGTTTTTGCTCCTCTATATAGCAAAATAACGATAATGTAGGAAACAAACAAGAACGCCAAAATGAAGGCAGGAACAGGTTTTTGCACTCACCTCACGCAGCCGACATGACCTTTATTGCGCAATTGGTTATTACTTTTATTATAAGGAAAACTTGCACTCCTGTATGCCTCGGCCATATAATCGAAAGTTGGTTGCGGTTTATACGCTTTCGTTTTAATAAAGGCATGAATGAGGATAAGCAATGTAATTCTGAAATTACTCTGCAATCCAGATATGTTATATACCCAAAACCCAAAATTGAGACGTCTCTCCGTTTCCGCCATTTAAAGTAGTTCTAGCGAAATCGTAGCAAAAACTGCGACCGTCAAATTTTTATCACCAACTGTGACCAGTCAGCTGTAGTTTAGTTATATTATGGGTATGCTATCGATTCTTTTGTTGGCTGGCGGAATAAGACCTCATCGAAAGTCATCATCTGTTTTTTTAAAGCAAATAAATGTAACTTGCCAGAACGATTAATTTCGTATACAACATTATTCAATATTCAATGCGCACTGGAAATTAATTATCATAAAAAATGTTAAGTTTAAACTTTAAGTGAAGCACAGTTTTACTGGCTATGGAAACTATTCTGGCAAATTATGGACAATCTTTCGGCCCCTACGATGATCGGAGGTTTCCGGGATCGAATCCCCGGATTGGCACCTCCCTTTACCAGATATTTCTTCTTCTCTAAAAGTCTGGTAATGTTCAAAATTGAGCCGGTTCAGCCATACAAGCATTAAGTTGCTTCAGCTGACTTAAGGCTCAAAGAAATTAATTAAAAAAAAAACTGTGCTGTAAGACATCGATCAGCTTAAGCTTAAAAAAATTTTCCAGCAATTCTCAGCTGTTTCTTACTGCCCTCGGTTATGCAAGATTCTGCTGTGTTCAGGAAGGTTTATCGCAAATTTGATGTTTTGACTATTTATTACCGGGTTTTTTGATAGTTAATAAGTTAAACGATTTATTGCATGATAGATGATGTTCTGTCATTCAGTAAACACGGACCTACATCATGATGATAATGGGTCATCAGACATATACATCCACTATCAAACAGCGTAAACTCAACTGAGGTTATGCCATAAGTCTTTTAAAAGAAGTCAGCTCATTTAAAGACCTCTAGTTTCTGCAAAGGGAAATTAATCAATACTATGATTAATTGATTAATCAAAACATTGATTAATTGTCCTCTACAGAAACTAGTGATCTTTAAAAGAGCTGACTTCTTTTAAAATACTTATGGGATAACCTGAGTTGAGTGTATGCTGTCTGATAGTGGATACACTTGTTGCATTACGAAATCTGTTGTAATTTAGTTTTTCGTATCTGTTGTAATCGACACTGTCCATCAAAGTCCATCGATATTCTTCCTCAAAGTCGAAGCAAGTACAAAATAAATTTAAGAAAAACTACCAAACATTAAAATTAAAAAAAAATATTTTTCAGGCAAATCTAATCCCAAAGATCATGAGACTTTCGGGTTTTATTTTTAAATTTTATTTACTGAAAAGGGCTAAAAGGGGCAAGGTTATTTTTATTTTTTTTTTTCCTAGAAATATAAAATATAAATAACGTCTTTCATGGCTAAACCTGGACCCAAAATTTTGAACTTGGCGATGAAGCATTATTAAAGGGACGTCATTAATATTGCCACTCCGAACATTAAAAAAAAGTTAAGGACTCAACGCTTGAGTGGTTTTATGCGATATTTCGCAAGAACATGCATTTTTTTTTTAAAAACGCGGATATGATTCTGAGAACCACGCACTAGACCTAGTCAACAGAAGATGTCTTTCCCCCCCCCCCCCCGCTACCTGCCCCGTCCTCGCTCTCCCTCCAACTAAAAAAATGCTTTCATCCCATTACCATGGAACCATCGTCCATCTTAAGTGCTAGGAATGTCTATATTATTGCGTTATACTGTCAGCGAGCGAGGCATCATCATCAACAATGCCACCGGAGATATATCTCGCGAGCGGCTCTTCTCCAATCTGGATAAAGGAAGCCACCAACCAGTACATGCCAACGGGTACGTAAAGGGTATACAGGGTGATCAGTTAAGTTGCGACCCAGCGTGATAGCTAAAGTACTACAAAACGATATGTTATGAGACCCGGGTGATATGATGAAGCTAAGAGGGGCCATTGGTTGGGCAAGAAAGGGATGACGTTGCCAAATGTTATCAAGGTCACTCAACTGCTAACATATTAATATGCATCACACACCACGAGTATAAATTAGGAATATGTAGAGAACATAAAAACATTACCAATGCAAAAAAAAAAAAAAGAACAGAACAAAATTGGACTAGATTTGCAAGAACTATGACGTACGTAAAATGGTTACTTTCGATCCCTGAAAGTAGGCGATGCTTCCCTGCGCGAGGGAGTATTTGAATAAAATGCCATTCATGGGTCGGAATAGCCATTTACGTACGTCATAGGTCCTGCAAATCTCGTCCGATTTTTATTCTATTTTTATTTATTTTTTCCATTGGTAATGTCTCTTTGTTTCCTACATATTCCTAATTTGTACTCATGGTGTGTGGATGCATATTTAAGATGCTAGCAGTTGAATTACCTTGATAATATTTGGCAAGGTCATCCATTTCTTGTCCAATCAATGGCCTCTCTTGGCCTCATCACATCACCCGGGTCTCATAACATATAGTTTTGTAGTACTTTAGCTATCACGCTGGGCCAGAACTTAACTGATCACCCTCCTTGTACGCGCTTCCAGCTATAATTCCTACCAAAAATTTCGGCCGAATCGCTCACGCGGTTCCTGTAATCGCCGAACAGACAGGCGAACAAACTGAGGAAAATGTCAAATGGTAGAGTTAAAACGGGATCTTTCTCGATTTGCTTGCTTGGACTGTAGTTCATTCATTGTTTCAGTCTTCTGTACAAGCGAAACGACGTAGAGGATGTACGTGATGTTGCCCCCCACCAACTAAGATCATAAAAATTTTTGACTGAGTAGTTAGTGCCATTAGTTTCAGCGGCCAACAATTAATTAAACAACAAGGCAAATTAAAACATGGTTGCTTTTTTATAGCTAATACGCTTTTTTGACGTAACTCAATCGGATAATAACATCCGATTGTTGCATTTGACCACTACAGGAAAACACGTAACCGTAAAAACAAAAGGATTTCGTTAACGACACACATTAGCCTCATTTACAATAATCTCGACACCGTGTTGCATGGACGAAATTAAAATGGCAGGTAAAAAAAATAGGCCAAAAAGCCGAAAATTAGGCCCAGAACCACATTCCCACGGCAACGTCAAGTCTTCGCACCGTGTTGCATAAGTGAATAAATCTTCTCTGAAATCTAATTCTCCGTTAGCTGCTTAAATTAAAACGGCAGACAAAAAATAAGGCTTAAAAGTTGACAATTACTCATAAAATCTAAAACTAGGCCTACAAGCTAACACATTTTTAACCGGCAATTGTGATGATTACTACTTTTAGATTATATAATAGAGATCGCTGTTGCAGTGCGTGATAGAGGTGTGCGCCTCAACATTTTCAAAAAAAGGTGGAATTGTAGAGAATACTGGTTGTGACTAGGTAATCGCTGCGCTGCTTTTACTCAATCACTACGCCTTTCTGCCGATGTATCTCAGTATACTCCCAATCTTTACTTTGAAATGCTTCAGTTGGAGTCTGCCAAGTGTGATTCCATCTCACCTCCTCACTAATAATTATAAATCACACCTTTGCAATTTCTTGCTTTCATTTCTAGCCTTAGAATCCCTCTCAGCTCTTGGAGAGATTTTGCGATAAAGTTTTTTTCCCGTCTTAAACGGCATCCCGTAGAGAAATATATCTTTAAATGAAAGAGTAAGTCTAGGCCTAAAGCCTCTTATGAGGCATGAGTGACGAAACAATACGGTGGCGCCACGCTGGGAGATAAGGCACGTTTTTGCGGCAACTCTATTAACCATGCAAATGACTGGATGGCAAATGTCAATGCCGGAGAGATTGCTCCAAATACGTCTCGTCTAATGTCCACACTATCATTTAAAGAAGATATTAAAAAAAAAGAAGACAAAAGAAGAAGAAGGAAAACAAAAGGGCAGAAATCCGCCCTTTTTCTTCGCCTATCGCTCGTGATTTAAGACTGTTTGTAGTAGGTGTCGGTCGAGTGGGAGGATGAAAGTTCTTGTATAAGTGCGTGACCTACTGACGGTTAATGAACTAGAAGTCAACAAAAGCAATGAAACGGAATGACATTTTATGTGGCGCCCGTTTGATCTTTACCCACACACACACGCAAAGAAAAAGGCGAGTTCCTTGTTATGAAAGGTGTGACGAAAGCTTATCTTAATGTGGCAACCCTATAGCATGTTAGGATTAGGCCTACGATTGTTGCTTTAGGTTGTCGTGGGTTTACATTTTGGCTTAAAGGATAGGCTTAATCCATTTTGTGAAGTTGCGAGTTGTAGTTTACGAGTTTTTTTGGGGGGAGGGGGGAGATTATAATTTGAGCAAACGCAGCGAATAATCCACTCGTAGCGGATCGAGTGGAAAGGATTTATTCGGGTTTATTTCATTTATTTGTAAATTACTGTACTGTAAATTATTTTTTGACAGTGATTTAGTTATTGCGATGTACTACACTATCGTACACTTCAAAGTGACTGCTCTGTACTATTTTACAGATGATTGCAAATTCATGATTGCAAATTCTGGTTTTTGGCTTCGCTGAAGTGTAACGTTGGGTGGATGGTCACGCCACGAATAGTGCTTTTAAATCCGTCTAGACGCAACAAAAAAAACATGTGATTTGTGATTAGTTGAGGTTTCTGGTGTTTGTTATAAATATGTTTAGACGCAGCAAGCGCGGTAGCGTGAGGGAGGCAGGCAAATTGTAAGAAAAAAAATTATTCGGCGAAACGAGATTCGGCGAAACAGGAATTTCCCTTTCGTCGAAAATTATTACACCGAATAAAATTCGGTGGAACGGATTTCGGCGAAGCGGGACTCAGAGAAACGGGTATACGTCTCCTGCAAACGAACCGGCTCAATTTTGAACCTAGTTTTAAAAGCATTAGAAGTAAGGTAAGGCCGGAATTAAACTGGGAAACATCCGATCGTGGATGGTGCTAACTCCTTGTTCAGAGTCGGCATACCATGAACATACTGTAACCCATAGCTGCTGAAGAAGCCTGGTAGTTTCTCAAACTTCTGTGGCGGTATTGACTAGGAGGGACTTTACCAGGATCCCCACTCCAGCAACCGACCAGTTCAGATTTTCCAAGCAGCTCTCCCACCGCTCAAGCACCATGACCACCACATCTCCGAATGTCTTTTGTTGTTGAGTCACACGGGTACAATTCCTCGAGTTGAATAAAACACTAATTAATAACCTGGGCGTGTTCCTTAAAACCCAGGAATACTTCTTACGTGATAAAAAGAAATACTGAGAAACAACGCTAAGTGTATACATTACACCTAAAACACCCTACGAAATTTTATCTCATTCTTTACATTCAAGGACGGATGAGGCAGCAAAATGGCTACCATTTTCGTAGCGGGCCGTTGCTTTGTGTGTAATGCACACCTTTTTGAGAAAACAATAAAGCTTTTAACTTGTTCTCTCCAGTTGACAAAAAAATCTTCTTCCCTGAAGATGCGTGGGAATCGCGTGTCAAGTATCACACCTGTGACCTTCGGCGGGTTGTTTTTTTTTTTCTTTCTTTTTGCTATTTTATTTGTATTATTTCGGACGTGGGAGCGTTACGGTTGACGCCTTCGATCTCATCGCTACACACTCGAGAGTCGCCAAGGTTTCATAACATACAGGAAAAACTGTGTAAAAACGCTAATTCAATTGACACCTCATGCTTGGTTAAACCGGGGTGTTTCTTCCCCTTGAAAGCACACCATGAAATTCCTTGAAGCATGATAGACGATCCTTCGATTTTACGGGAGATAAGGAAGACTTAGGATATACGATCCACCACTTTTTGGCGCCCTCCCCCTCCCCCCTCCCAACTCCACTCATTGCTATAACAGATCAATCAATTCGGAACTAGGAAACAGGCTTTGAGCCAATTTACAGGTGGAGCAAAGTTAAACATAAACGCATAGCCGATTTTAAAGAGCACGAGCTTTCTGAGGGTTCCCTGTAGATCCCAAGCAACATGAGAAGCTACAGCCGAATGATTCGAGTCTTGGCCTCACCAAGTAAAATCCGATTCGAACCCTGCCACTTACGAATATACATACGGAACTAAAAATAAATGGCTAGTTGGGCTTTTAGGGCCATTGTGTACACTTTCTAGAGTTAAATTTATTTGCAATATTATGGAATTATCAATTATTATACTTAGGAACTTGGGAAATTTGTTCACGTTCATTTTTTTATCGTTCATTTTGGAAAAAAAGTAATTTATTACAGTCATCTTCCTACGAAGTGAAAATTAGAATCCTCGTGTTAAATTATTCAACAGCTACAATGTTTTTATTATTGGAATTCCTAGATTACTGGGCTTCGAAAAACAACAAACTGTTTTGTGCTATCAAACAACAACACTATGCACAGCCGAGATGTAGTTCATCCTTTCTCAGTAGTGACCTGGAAGTAGCTAGAGGTATCGATGAACTGGCTTCATCCACCAGAAATTACCACGTATTAGAAATAAATGCAGAAATAATAATAATGATGCACAATGGAATAAAAATGGCGCACTAAAATTGAGGAGTTCCCTGGAAAAAGGGCATAAATTCACTTGTGCCCTTTTCCCGCCTCCTAAAAGAATCTGATAGAGCACCTTTCAGTCTATGGAATAAGGGCACAAACGGAAAAAAGTCGACCAACAGAAGCGCTAAACAAGTAATTTTTTAATTTATTTTTTAATTTAATTTACTTTTCAACATGGCCGCCGCCAGTGCCACTGACAATTTGTCTACTAATTTCCTATTTTCCTATTTTCCTGAACTGCTACAAAAAAATATGTTTTTTTTAAAAAAAAAAGAACATGAATGTATATCCCATCAGAAAAGCTAACTTTCAAAGATGAAGCATAAAATACTAGTTCTCAGTTTTCTGCCCTTTTCTCAAAACATGTATTTTTCATTAGTGCCCTTTTTCCAGGGAA
>JAHWFP010233498.1:154834-187774 GCA_023313725.1 Lithobius niger | reverse complement strand
GCACTTCTCATGCAATAATAACTAAACAGATTAGGAGGGAAGTGCATCTGTTACCAAACCGTACGGCTATCCACCAAAAACCAAAAGTAGTATAAGAAAAGCCACTAAGTTTCCAAAAAGGATCGCCTTTGAAAGTAGTGATATAATTCAAGTAGGGAAAGGCCGTCAAGGTTAATCCTATTAGCCAAGTTAATCGCACTGACTAATAGTTAGCAAGTTAAATGAAAACTATAACATTGCTACTCGCGGTAGCAATCTTCAAGTCTTCATTTAACGTCCAAAGTATCAGTCGGTGCGATTGACTTGACTAATAGGATTAACCTTAGTGGCCTTTCCCTGGTTGAATGATATTACTACCTTTAAAGGCCTACCCTTTTTGGAAACTTGGTCGAGAGAATGCGGGAATAATGAATGCAATATGGATGACATGTTATTTCCGGTTTAATTAATTGCAGGAAAAAAATCCTTGATGATGTCTGCTGGTTCGAACTAGCATCTCCCGCATGTCACTCAAACGTTGTATTTTTATAGCAAGAAACAAACTGCCGAGCCACCATGAGAAACTGTGATGCTACGATGTAAAGTGGAGTCCACAAAAATTTGACGACCCAACATTTTTAAGTCCAACTTTTCTAGTTAGCACCCTTCAGAACCAGGATAGGACAGAAATTAAATCTAATGAAACGGGAAGTTTTCTGTCCTCTCCTGGTTCTGAGGGGTACTAACTAGAAAAGATGGACTCAGAAACTGTTGGGTCGTCAGTTTTTTGTGACCACCCTGTATAACATACTATGAATTTGTGTACGAGATGTTGTCCATGCGATGCTATTGCAATGCTACATGTGTTGCACATGCGATGAATTGACAGCGATGAATTGTTGGCAATGTAATGACATGGAACCGGCTCCACAATCGGAGCAAGGGCTTTGATGACAACCGGATATGGAGATCGGTTTAAAGCAACCGCAAGTCGGCAAGGGCCGAGCCTGACCGCATTGGATTGGAGACGTAGTGGTCATGTCAAGCCTGACTTTATCGGTCGCTGATGATCCAACGGGAGAGGGACCATGCAAGTGGTTGTCGGACGAGAGGGCACGGTCGTCAGGCGACCGCGGACAGGCCGCTGATAAGGTAGAGAATCCCGGCAAGGGTAGCGTTGGGTCTTCTACCAAAAGTTCGATGGATGATGGGGGCGAAGTGGCAACTTGGGCTGAAGCCTCCCGGGGCATACCCTTACCTCGTGGCATTTCAGGAAATGGAAGCACAGGGACCACAGTATCTCAAACCACGGTGTTTTAACCTTAGTTCCGGACAGAAGAAACCACGCGTCCGACGCGGTCGGGACGTAGAGAAGAAAAGATGACACTACGGACGCCTACGGCACTTCATATAGACAGAGGATGCACAGTGGGTCGCGAGGCTGAAGGCTCCTAGACATTTAATCTCTAGATCAAACAGCAAAGCAGAAGGAGAATGCCAAAAGCTCAGGTAATGTAAATTTTTGTCGTCATATATGAACTAATTTTAAGCTCTGTAGAAATTTTCGTTTTTTTGCATGCAAAAATAAAAGGCCCAATTCTGAATAAGCCCGAATGTTCACTACTGTACTCACGCTGCAGTGTTAAGAATCATGTAAAAATCGAGTTGAAAATTATCATTTTCCCACTTTTCGCCAAGCGTCTGTTGTAATAATTCATGAATACTTGTAGATCTTGTTTCAAGATTTCAGTTGTTTTAATTGTTAATATCAAAATTTAAAATCAACTTGTCATGAATGGCAGCCAATTTCATTGTGTTCGATCGTGTTGTTGATCGCTAATTCAGCTCTGGTTCAACTTCCTGTTCCAGCACAAAGAGAAGAGTGCCTGGAGCACTTAACTGAGAAACTGCTTTAGCACGCTGTAACGGACATTGGCTCACCCTCGTACCTACCTGTGTGCTGTTGTGTTGTGGTTGACTTTTGTTGGCGCCAAAACCACGAGCGGACGTGCAGGAGAACGTGGCCAAGTATTGTTGGCCACGATTGGTGAACACTTTGTAACCATGAACTGGATTGGTTAACGAACTCACGAGCTGATTGGTTGTCCGGTGGAGCTCTGGATCCGGCCGGAGCATATATAAGTCAAGGGCTTCAGAGCCCGGTGTTCTATTCCCGTTGATTCTTGTGTTGAGAAAGAACGTAATAATGTAACCCAAATCTTATCATGATTATTCCGCATTAAATAAGGTTTAACTACTTCAAGTTTGGCTTCTACATTGAACACACGTTACAACGCACTAAGGTGTTTTTCATTGATACAAGTTCATGTACTGCTAGTTATGTACGGTACCACTTGCTAAACCTGCTACAAGGTATGCAGTATAAACGTAGTATACAGTACCAAAAACAAAACAGCTTTTGTTTTACCTTGGATTACAAGACAATAAATGAGTTGGAAGGCCAACAGCCTGGTATTACCCGGCATTCAATGTAACAGGAGTACCATTAACAAGCATGGGAGGTGTAGCAACGGGAAGGGGTAACATGGGCGATGTAATTTGGGCCGTAATGTTAAGACGGTCGAAAATACTCATGACAATTTTCTAAGGAGCCATCTAAGAAACAGAAGGAACTGGTGTACCAATATTAGAACTGGCATTAAGAGTTGGATGAAGCAGAGTTACCGTTTTGTTTGGTGTTGGCAGCCTTCTTCCAGTCCGTTTTACGCCACGAATGCAAAATGCCATTTACTTCAAATTAAGAATGGACCAAATAAATTTTGCACAGCTTTGTCATGAAGTGACAAGGTCTACAGTTACGACACAGGGGATGTCTATCGCTCAGGGATTTTTTGGTGAGAGCACGTATCATTGTTGTGCAGAGTATTTTTAGAAGGTATTTTGAGAAGTAATTTTCTGATAAGAGCATAAAACATGACGGTCTTGAGCGGGTGCTCAAGGGATTCTGTGGAATGGACGAACGGTGAGCAGAGATGCCACCTGGTGGAGAGCTAATTAAGCTTCTTAAAGCAAATTCAACATATGTTTTAGTTACAATGATAAAAACGTATTTACAAGAATTTGGAATATTAACACAATTTTATACAAACATACTGACAGCCCAGCAAGCGTTTTTTGGTTTAATCAGCTCAGGCTTAACTTGCTTGACTCGGGTAAAAAAAATGTGCTGGTACCACCTCTGACATAATGTCCATAACGTCCTTTAGAGAATGTACTTTAGTCTAAGTCTTATCTAGCTGGGTTAAACATTAAATTTGTTAACCTTTTCCATGTGTACTACATTCAGGCATTTCCTCATTGCAATTGGAAGCTTACCGAGTTGATTCCAGGCAGCTAACATCCTCTTGATAATTTCAGATCCTGCCAAACTACTTGAGGATTTATGGTGAGTTTGTGTGTAACAATGGCACCATTCGACTCTAGCTTCACTTTGTGATCCAAGTTTCTTGACATCCTGCAAAAAGAAGCCACAGATGTAGCACGTATGAACTAAGTCTTTACACATTATTCAGAGGGGGAAAAACCAAGCAGCCTTACCGATAAAACACTTTTTAGTTGTTGCTGTGCAACTAATGACACGCCTTGCTCAACAGCGCCTGCAGCATATGCCAATGTCATACCACACTTCTCTTTCAGGAAAAGGTCCTTAGCAGAATTTTCGGCATCTGACCCACCACCAGCAGTTGTGCTTAATTCAGACTCCATTTGTTCCAAGTACAGACACCTACAAATATACCACTGTTTATTAATACGATAAAAATAAGAACTTCCTCAGCAATTTATTTTTTTTATTGTAAATACAGTAGAAGTTCGATTATTGGAACCCCGATTATCGAAGTACTGATTATCCTAAGTTCCTTTTTCGAAAAATATTTAATAATTGGCTGTTGTTTTTAGACAAGGATTAAGGAATAAGAATTCAGTTTGTTTTATTTTTGTTTGGGGAATCGTATCACTGAATTATTTTCTTACAGTAGTCTTATTCACGTAAAACTGACAAGCAGTAAAATTGAGCAAAGTAAAGTTTTATTCCTGTGTTTTGCATGTGAAAATGGATTAGCAGGATATTCGACTATCCGAAAACCCATGTCCAATCTAGGTTCTACTGTAGTGAAAGACCTTGTACTAGCACAGCAGTTTCAAAATTGCAAAAGTGATAAAAACAATAAATGCTTCTCTCTGAAATATGGCAGCCCTTCCCTTTGCCCTACAACAATGGAAACAATCGTATACCCATTTTTACACAATAAAAATCTTGGAATAAAGCTAATAAGGCATGCAAATAGATGGAATGTTCCCAAAAATGGTACGGCTCAATTTTGAGCCTCTTCATAATTTTGTGTGGAAATTTCAAAATAAATATTTTTAGTATACACTTCCAGTATGCGCATTCAGTAGGAGGCAATTTAGAATGCACATTCAGTGCATTACAAGGAATGAATCATAAAACTTTTCTCTTTTTCGATCCCATTTCGTACATTACTTCTGTCCCATTGAGTTCACCAGAGTGGTAGCATCACTGATTATAATTACGGCTACTGGCAGTAGTGCTGCTCTGAGCAAGGTTTGTAGAAGGTATTTATCAAGAGTTTATTTTAGGGATATGAGCGGTTTACTTTCATCCTTTCTCCTTGTGCCACACCAGGAGATTTTTTTATGCCTCAGATGAAGAGAAACTGTATGCATATAAAGTGCAACGCTAGTAAATAGGTTTTTTGGGCAGCAGAACTCAAAAAGAGACAGCAGAGGCAGTCTGACATATCACAGAATATGTGAGCAAGCATGAACAATAAATGGTATAACAAACAAAAATGTCAAAGCGTGCCGTAAACAAAGGGTTAGTTATATGATTGAATCTTCACTTTACTTGTTAAAATATACACGGACAAGAATTTATGATTTTTAATTGAAATAAGCAACGTACAACTGAAAAAATTGCATCTGTTTAAGTGCTGTTGTGCTTTACGTTTTTACAATGATTCGTAAAGTACAACAGCACTAACACAGATGCCATTTTCTCAATTGTACGTTGCTTATTTCAATTAAAAATCATCAATTTTTATCCGTGTACATTTTAACAAGTGAAGTGAAACGTCAATCATATGACCCTTTTTTTTATGGCACACATGACGTTTTTGTTTGTAATCCATGTACCTTTTTTATGGCATGCAGTAATTTACACCAAACACAATTCAGTCCATGCCTTTTGGTTGGAAATAATTTTTGTTTCACATGCAAAGGTGCGAATGCGCGAGCGTATATGCACCGATTGTTGCTGCACGCGCATGCAGTGATTGATTCTATCCACTTTCAAACAATTCAGCTCATCTCTGAAATAAATACACCATTCTATCGTTTCCAGCTGCCAATTTAACAATGTAGCTTAGTTTGGTTTAAAACTACATGCGTTTAGCTTAAACACGGGTCTTTATCATTTTACCCATCAACAATCATTTTTTTTTTAGCAAAGACATAAGATGTGCACAAAGAATGACTCTGGTGTTTGCCGATTGGCATTGTTCCCTAATTACAATGGATAAAACCATGTAAAACAATCAAAATGATCATTCATGGTCCCATAACTCCGGAATGGCTCGACCAATTGAAAAAGTTGTCTCTGTGAAGATGAAGGGCAAGGAAATGTCTGGCTTATATCATGTTTCAGATTTTTGGTAGGTACAGCAATTTTTTCTGAAACGGTGTCACGCACAAGAATAAGAACAAGTATGGTGTGGTCCCCTCACCTCATGAAAGATATTGAATGTATTGAGAGTGTTCAGCACTGATTAACAAAATCCCTTAAAGATCTCGGCAATCTTACCTACAGGGAGCGTCTCGCACCTACCAGGCTTGAATTACTCGAGTCGAGGCACCTTTGCACAGACCGTACGTTAACTTTCCAATTCTTACGGGCTTTGTTGATATTGATGCTGTAAAGTTTTTCGCAGCTTTAGCATCACAAGGGGACATCGACTTAAACTAATCACCACAAGAGCACACCTTGACTCACTTAATTTTTTTTCTAGCTGCATTGTTAAAGCTTGGAATGGTCTCCCGACTCATATTATAAACGTAATTGATGTACGGTTCAAAAACAGGCTCTGCAGCCTTGCCCTTACAAAATATTTGACCAGATTTTAAACCACGTATTTTTAATATTCTAGGCAGGGTGCCAATGTCTGAAGCCCCCCCAAAGCAGAATTTTCTGCCACTGTCTGCGACACCAATTGTCAGGGAAAGATTGTCTGCAGCTAATCTTCGTATGGCTATGTGCATATTTATTGGTTTTTACTGAATAACTTTTCAGTGCTTTATTCTAATGATCTGGCTCTTCCATCAACGAACAGGTGTCTTCGAGACTATTAAAATGGTGTATTGGAATGTCCAAATCGGTCAAAAATTGGCGGAATGGCAGACATTTGGTCAAAACGGCACATTTTGTCTGCGACTGTGCCAGATTATCTGCGACATAGTCGCACGTCGCACCCCTTTCTGCCTCCGGGCTGAAGCCCATCCTTTGACCCGTTTTGCCTTCTACTGCAAACAAATGTACTTCATACTTGTACCTCACTTCATCGGCTGCCACACTAAAATCATCCAATTCCACTGAAATGCTGGAAATACGTGCAGTTAGGCTTCAGAGCTAGTTCTCGGAAAGCTAGTACAAAAATGGTGATTCTACCAGAGAACATGTTCTTGCACCAGAATCGAAGTTCTCCGAGTAGTATCGAATGTAGCTGGGTTAGAAGATTGGGATATCCCTTTGCTTTCAGCACAACTGATCTTAGTACTTTGCATATTTAAATCTCTTAAATAATGCAATTCACGTCACTTCCGGTACTCCCTCACCCTGCTGCCTCGCGTGTACCAGCCACTGTTTTTTACGACTCGCAACCCCTGCATCAGGGAGGCGGAAGGGAGATTAAGTTAACCCAGCTAGTCGGATTATATTCGGAGACGTCGATTTTCCTGCGAGATCAAGTTCTTTGGTAGAACCACCATTTCTCATTCGTAGCCTCCTCCTAGCTGGGTTAACAAGATTGGGAGAATTCCAAGAACGTGGTGGCGTGCGCCAGCCTTACGAATTATTCATAGCACCAACTGATGACTGCTCTCTCACAGTTGCTGCCACAATCCAACAACGTCGTGGGACGGGAGCCTGCACCCCGTGAAAGGATGGCGCTACCACCGGTACCATGTCGACACGCACGTCATACGCATGCAATAACCCTGAACCAAACTCCATGGTCCCGCAGCACCACGCAATGCCACCAGGCCTCTCACGAATCGGCCCTCAGCCGAGCCACTGAGACTAGACTTAACCATACACCACCAGGGACGTCGCAAGTTCAAAATGATGCAACCAAGGCAGGAAACTTCATCAAGCTCTCTACAACTTCCTGTGTCAATCGCATGAATACCACCACTACACTGCTTATCAAAAAAAAAATTGAGCCCACACAAAAGCGAGACAACGCCGGGCAGCCACCCCAGTCCTACACCATAAACCCAAGCAGTCATTGCCCATCAAATGGCTCGTAAATGATTAGCACCCTGACTAAAACCATCTCCCTCGCCTGGAGACTTAACATCTTTTTGCCCCAGGCCGTCCTGTGCTTGACCACCCAGACGTACTTGTTGATTGCATTGTCAAAATAACCTGTATGATCTGGCCTACAACACACAGACAAAACCGGCACCACCCTCAAAACACACCCATCTAATCACGTGGTAACTACCAACTACTATCACATCCAAGTCACCCCGAACATCGTCAGGAACACTTGTGGTTGCCAACTCATTAAACAGCCCACATCTGGCCCTATGCCGATTCCCCCAGAATAATCATGCCATCTGCACTGCTGCTAAGGCCCGTACTCCAGCCTGCAAATCTCCAAAACCACCAGTGGCCAAACCACGACCCAGCGGACCTCACCGCTGTAGCACTAGCCCCAGCAAATTTCCAAATACTGAGCTCGTTATGCGAACTTTTTTCTTGCAAGAGAATACCTCCTTAATTCCACAAGATGGGGGAGGGAGCAAAAACAAGCCAGGAACGTATATACACAAATTCAATAACCAGCGTCTTGTTGGACTACATCTTTGCCAGCCACACACATACACTATGCACGTAGTGCTTATCAACCAGGTAGAATGGCCCTCATCCACGCAACTCGTGCGGCAGCAGTTAATGCCACTATCAACGATCCAAACTACACACTGTAGTCTAAAACAGAGGTTCAGTATATTCCATAATCCTACATAGCATTGCAGAGCAACTACGCCTTTGGCAGGTTCGTAAAGTCAATACGAACGTATTTCCTTCCTGTTACATGCACCCCGTTAAAGAAGCACTATCACAGATTGAAAGTCTACAGAATCTGGCAACAATAAGCGTAATCTAGTACTATCTAGCACTTGCTTGCATCAAACGAAGGACTGCACAACTCTTACTTCTTCTTCTAACGTAACAAACATGCTACGAGCCTCCTTAATTACTGAGTGAAAATTTGTTAAGTCCTCGTACATCTGAGAGGAAGTTGTAAAGGTTAACAATATCACTGCCATTAGGTGGTGTTACAATATTTCCGTACGGTTTTCAATCGGTCATAGTGCCACTGTAGTCATCATTCTCATTTTGGAGTATAATAATTTTCTTGCAATGATCACGACTCATTGCAACAGGCCAGTGTATATTCAGATCACCCGTTCTGTATCTGACACATATCTCATTGGACATCTTGCAAATCACCGTCTCTATCTAATTCACCTGGGCCAATGCGCAACCCGCATTTTTCACTTATTTCATACGTCTCAAAATTTCATATGCCATCCTTCACATATATTTCCATGCATGACTTTCAGCACAAAAGCGCGTGACACAGTGCAAAACATTTTCCGGTTCTATTTCTAAACAGCACAAACGGCACATCACGAGTTGTATTCATTTCAGATTATGAATTGTGTATTCCAGCAGGGCAATGGCTGTAGGTACCTTTCGCAATTAGCCGGAAACAATTCTGGTCGCTGGCACCCTCACCGGTGGTCTCCAACACCCATTTATCACTCACACCTGACACCAGCATTAAACCTAACTGGCTATGCATTAAGTATTGCCCTGTATCGTATGCCACTTATTTCCATGTGCACGGCGTCATTACCAACGAACCGAATGCTTTATAGGCAACGCCGTGGCCGCAGGTCGCACTACATATTTTTATGTAATTTCTTTTAATTTTATTTAGCATCGTACGCCCATTCATATCCATGTGCAAGAGTCAACCACCAAAAAATGGCATCGTCAACCTGTACACAGCAAGCAGCGGCAAGAGCCACTAACAGGCTGCTTCCCCTGGCCATTAAAAAAGAATGATCCACTGTATTCCTACACATTCATTCATGCTCTGTCCATCACTGCACTCCATCCAAGTAGCACTAAAGCCACGGTATCATTTGCTGTTCGTTCCTTCCACAACCATAAAAAAAGCACCATTGTGTAGCGCCCTACGAGTTATCGTGTAAATCATATAACGCTTAAAGCATCGTATTCCCCTCGTCCCAATGCACAAATAACAGAATTTCTGTACAATTCTTGCTCAAATTACCAAGCGAATCACTTGCTTTTCAATAACAAACAAATCTCCTGGCTTGGCCAATTTGCCGCAAACAGGCCGAAATCCGCCGCGCCATTTTCTCAATTTTCCCATAAGGCGGACACCACAACAACCAAACCTTCGGTCAGTTGGCCCGTCGACAGAAGCAAGGCTGCTCCATACCACAGGTACATGTTCATAAGTGCATCTAGACGAAAATGTTTCCAAGTCCAAACCTCATTGGCAGGACAACCAACACACAACTATGCTGCCCGTCGGCAAGAGAAACAGTAAATGGTATACACGAGGCAGCTGGGTGGAGGAGTACCGGGATTGACGTGAATTGCATCATTTAAGAAATTTAAATATGCAAAATACTAAGAACAAGCGTACCGAAAACAAAGGGGATAACCCAGTTAGGAGGAGAATAAGCTATTTTTATTCTGTATGATTATTTTCTGTACCATACCTGTTGGTAACTATATCATCCCATACTGTAATTGGGTCCAAAGGATCGGGAAGGTGATCGTGCCAATGATGCACCAGCAACTTGGCTTTGTATAATGATTTATCTGGAAGAATAATTTCATAAAATACCTAGTCAGTGTGAAAAATTTATGTCATTAATACCAAGAAAACTATTCAGATCTTCCACCAGTAAAATAATTTAATCTAGGATTATAAGGGGTTTGGGAGGAAGCGTCATTCTTGGCGATGGATATATCAAACGCAGGACAAGCAGTTTTGCTCACTAGCAGCATCTTCATGAACATGACAAATATTCAAATGGATACCTACAAATTTCAATAATATCGGCTTTGATCAGTTTCTTATAGTACGTCGTTCACACAGATTGCTGGAAGAGAAAACAGAAAAGCATGATGTGTACTGAATTTAGATCCTAAACCAACATTATGTCTACGAGAGGCTTTTTACACTGCCGAAATTTGAACCATGATGGGCAACTAAGCAAGCTTCACCAAAAGATCGCTCCCTAATGGTCGCAGCTCAGTGGCTTTCAATATCAACGTCTGCCAACATTTTAAGTTGCCTGCGCATTCTGTTGTCGATTTTAATCAGCGCTGCTGTCGCGCTACGAACTCTCCCAGGCGAACTGTGCATTAGAGTAGCACAGCCGTCCGAAAGCATTAGAAAGTCACATCCTCCCAAATACCTACTAATCCAAGATCTACCCACCTTTCTGTTTCGCAAGGTCTAGGAAGGAATTCATCTCTGACAGTTTTTGCAAATCTTGGAGTTTTGAACGTCGATGAATAGCAGTAAGGTCAGCCATGGAAGCCCAGTCTTGTAGAAAACTATCTAGGCATAGATTGCTGTAGTGGCGAGCACGATCGTAATCTTCTTGAAGTGTATACAAGAGAGCTAGTTCTTCAGAAAATTGGTTCTGTTGAATGAAAAGTGATGATGAAGTGTTGGGGAACAGAGGGGGAGGCAACTCACTGAGAGAAATAGCAAATTATAGTAAGTCTTAACCCTTTAAGCAGTATGAACGAATATAACATCAGCAACGAGTTGTCCCAAATGGAGTAACGAAGTATATATACGTTGAAGCTTAACTGGAACTGCAGGTCGAAAAAAGCAATTTTCAGCAAAAAATATGAAAATGACAAACGCTGAAATATGCTGCCAGATATGTTGTGTGTCGATATCTGTAATCAAAACGTTGTTACCAATGTCTATAATTGCATAAAAAGTGTTTTAATTGAGTGCAGTCTCACTAGAAAATGCAAAAATGTCATTATCATTCCTTTTTTCCGAAGTTAGAAAGCAGAAAATCTGTCATTTTCGATCAGCAATAGTGGTCAAACCATTTGACTGAGCGCTGCTATCTTCTTGGCCTCGTTGAAAAGCTGGAAATCTCTACTTTCCAGGCCTTTAAAAATTATTTTTTAATGGCAATTTGACATGTGCCAATACGAATTGCATGCTTCAAGCTAACTTTCCAAAGCATTTGAAGACCTCTTTCCCTCATTGTCACCAAATGACCGATTTGGCATGCCTTCAATGGCTAACCCAAGATTTCAACATGGCCACAATGGTTCATTTCAGATTTCACGTGAGATTTTTTTGTGTTAGTGACATGTGTTTATCATTAACAATCACGAGAAAGATGGAATTTTTTCAGCAATAAAAAATTAACAGCAGATATGACGCAAAACAAAAACGGAAAAGAAACCCATAAAACTTCACACTATTGCTTATCAAGTGGGAATGCTTAGTACTTAGTAGCCTAACTAATGCCGGCTATCTGACACTTTTTCTCACAACGAATAGTTTCAATTTTAGTTCATTACAGCCCGTAATTAGAAAAAATGGTTCTCCATACGTTGAAGGCGTACGTTCGTATCCAGGCGGTTATGGGTTAGCTGAGGTTTGAGAAAATAATTGATTGCGACCAGTAACCCACAACCGCCCGAAAGAACTTTCAGACTCTTTTTTTTTTTAGAGTCCATATGGTACTTGGGTCGGTTCTCGGATTCGAACCGGCGTCCTCTTGGTTTGGAGCCGACGACGCTGACCACTGGGCTGTGACTGCCTGCTTTGCTCGGGGTCCCCGGGGACCCCTCACAAAGCTCGCGCCGGGACTTAGTTTTTCGCTGTTATACACAAAGCCATTCACAAATTTTTTTTTTACACCTTAATGAATATATCTTTTGAGTGCAAGTAGTAAGATTAAATTTATCATGTTCAGTATTTCAATATTCCGTTAGAGCCTAATTAAAAAATAAACTCACTCCACGGTGTAAACGAGCGCCGCCGAAAAACGCCTGTTTTTCAAAACTTGAAATTGTTTTCTTGGAGCACCCAGGTGCCTCGCCTAGGCAAATCTCGCCGTTTTCGCAATAACGGACCAAATCGGCCAAACTTTTCAACATTCAATAGCCTGTCCAAATACAAGCCTCTTGGGGAAGCCCAAATCCGGACTTTCCACCTAGAAGATCTTCAAATCTGCATTTAAAAATTGCCAAACCAACCGCAGCGCTCCTTCATCATGGCCGCCATTATTGAAACTTGTATTCATGTATTTTTATTTTATCCTTTTCCTTTTAGGGCAAAAAGCCCGAACACACTAGCTTAGTGCATTTTAGGAGGAGCTTCCTCTGCGAGGGCACTTAACCTCGATTTCATGTACAGACAACAGTTTGAAGTGTGATATTTTTTATTGTGTTTGTCGGCCGCAATCCATATGAAAAATTTCCACAACGATCAATTTTACCTTCCAAATTAAACGTTAAACGTTCCCAGTTAACTTAATGCGTTATAGCATCCAACTAAGCTAGTTTATTTAACCACATTTATGCTTTTATTATATTCTTTTGCCCCCAGAAACGCTACCATATGTCCAACGTAATTCGACCTGGCATTCCACCGGACACAAATTTTCAGTGTATGGCCATGCAAAGTTGAAAAAATGGCTCTCAGGCACCGCCGCATCACCAAAAAAGCCCCGCGTCATTTATTTTTTTGCGAGTTTCTTTGGTTTGTTCTTTGCTCTGAATGAGGCACTAACGAAATATTTATTCTTGCGAAAAGTATTGGACACGATGTTCTAAAACTTGCTACGTGCACGCAACATGTATTCATTAAGGTGTACAGAAAAAAAATCGGATAAATGGCTTCAATAATTTTGGAGAACCATTTCATAAAATTACGGCCGGTAGCCTAATGAACTAAAAATTGAAATTTCCATGTTGAAACACGAGTCCGAAAGTCGGCGTTAGTTAGGCTACAAAACGTTGTCCCCACCTGATAAGCGATAGTGTGAAGGTTTATAGGCTCCTTTTCCGTTTTAGTTTTGCATCGTAGCTGCTGATTTAATTTTTTAATGCAGTGAAACTTCATATTTTTCGTAATTTTCAACGACGAACTGAACGCAAACGATCACACATCTTGGCTCACGTGAAATCCGACCATGGCAACCATTGTAAAATCGCTCGTCAGCCAATGAGAGCACGCCAATTGGTCACGTGGTGCCAAATGGCCAATGGGGGAACGCATCTTCAACTGCTTTGAAAAGGTAGCTTGAGACAGCCAGAAACAGCTTCTTATATTCCGTCCGATTGGCGAATACCAAATGGTCATCAAGAAAATTTGTTGACAGGCCTGGATAAAGAGGAATTCCAGCTTTTCAATGCTTCCAAGATGGCGGCGTCCAGTGAAATGGTTCGGTCGCAACCACTGATCGAAAATGACCCATTTTTTGCTTTCTAACTTCCGAAAAAAGGAATGAACACAACATTTTTACAGTTTTTAGTGAGACTACACTCAACGAAAGTGCTTTTTATAAAATTATAGCCATCGGGAACAACATTTTATTTACAGAAATCGATCCACAACGTAGGTAGTGACTTTCAGCTTTTCTCATGTCGATATTTTGGCCGAAAATTGCATTTTTCGACCCGCACTTCCCCTTAAAAGCTACTACTCCATTCGGGCCACAACGTAGCAGACTTATATGTACGTTCATACTGCTTAAAGGGATAAGAGAGTGTTCGTAAAAACAAATGTATCATTGTTTATGTACAGTAAACTTGAAGTCCCCTACCACTGATAACCTCAAGAAAGGTGCAAATGTTAAAGGCATTTATGCAACCTGCAATGTTTGTTTTGAAAATAAGCCTTAAGCTACAAAATGCAAAGGCAACCCGTGGCAAAATGAAGCCAACAACAACAACAAAAAAGTAGACACAATACGTGTATGCTTTACGCTTAATAAAAGTCAACTTCCAATGAAAACTAACTTCAGAACGCAAAAAGTTTTTTTTTTCTTTTAGGCTACCTCAAAATACATGAATATTAAAAAAAAAAAAAGCCTCATCCCTCATCGATTTTTCAACTGTGTGTGCCCGAGAACCATTTTTTGTTTTAGTTCTCCTCTAAACCCGACTGAAAACTACCAAATGCTACTGATAGCTTGTTCTACTATTAAAAACCAAAAGATGTTTATAAAAGATCTGTTCCAACCCATTCCGAAAGTCAAACTGTGCAAAACTTCGAATCCCCCTTTTTTACCCCCCTCCCCAGCCAAAACTAGATGTGGTGTATAACACTGCAGTTTACAGTTAAAGCTTATAAAATTTAATAGTAATGCTTTATGCATTACCCAAAGCCAAGTATTAAGCTTTAACAAGAGCCTATTCACGTTGCAAAGATGTAAATATGAATTCCGTAGCCAATAATTCAAAATAAAGGCCTATTTCCCAAAAGTTCAATTGAGTAAAACTCAAACAGTACTGTCTTTTACATCCCTACTCCTTCAAACGGCTCGGCACCCAGTTCCTTTGTTCATCCGACTTCTCCTCCCACTTTCCATTGTTCTCGAGGCCCTCAGCCACCCTCGACGTCCACGCGAACTTCCGGTTATGTGTATAAAACCCCAGCCCCAGAACGCAATCATTAGCACAGCTCACAGATCTCAAGCTAGAGAAGGGTCACGCCAGTCGGGAGTGGAGACGCCATGTCCGGAGAATGCCATGCCGGGCACAATGGTAGTGGTTCGTATGTAATAGTTTAGCTTTTGAAAGTTCAGTTTAGGACCCCCATATTCTAAATTTTAGTTTGAATGTAAACTTTAAACTCTCTAGCTTGTAGAAATTTATGGTGGAGACTAGTGTTGGGCGGTACCCAAAATATTTGTGCCGGTACCGGTACCAACCTAGGTACCGTGGTACTCGGTATTTAACGGTTCTTAAAATTTGGCGGTACATCCTTCGGTACCTCCGGTACCAACGGTATTTTTTTTTAAGTAGCCTAATCAAACTAATTAAGGTTGGAAATGGAATCATCAATTTCATTTACGTAGCCCCTTCCCCCCTTCCAAAAAAATACACATAAAAAATAATCACCAAGTAGACTACTGCCCTCAATTTTATTTTTCGGCTGGTTCTTGCTCTGGTTGTAGCATCTAAGTTACAGAAATTAGGCTCCACTTTTGAACATTGTTTAGAATTCCAATTTTACCATTGTTGATCTTTAACTGATTATTACACTGCCCTACAACACAAGGACTGACTGAACTATTGTTATAATTTTAGCGCCTTTTTTCACATTAAAACAATACCGGTATTTTAACAAGGCACGGTATTTGGTACCCGTGAGAATCGGTATACCGCCCCAACACTAGTGGAGACACCTGAAGCGGCATCTTAGGTTCTCTCGCCCCATAACGTAAGAGTGGTTCTCTTCCTAAAAACCAACTTTTCCAGTTTTTTTTATATGGATTTTTAACTTAAACTAAATGACGGTTTGATCTTTGTGGAAGTCAAATTAAAACATACTGATGCCTAAGTGTAAAATTGCCGGGCTTTTTATTACTTAAAACAGTTTCAGCGGGAACTAAGGGAGGGTGATCTTTTTGTACTTGGAAAACTTAGAAACATAACTATGGACGGTTGACCATGTAAGAAACATACTGTCAGTTAGACTTTTATCAGTTGCGGCTGTTAAGTCTTGCGGGTGTCTCCAGAGCACCTATGATTTACTTTTTCTATGTGAAAATTTAAACTTTTATTCCAAACACAAGTGTTGTTGGTCAGAAAACGAGTGAATTACTAATTTGTATATTCCAAACTTGCTACTTTTAAATAATTGTATTCAAGAGCTTTTAGAAGCAAACTATGATGTAAAGTAATATTTCATTCTGTCGCATAAATAAAACCAGGAGTTTTAAGCTTCAGTCGTTTGCTATATTGATTAATTGTCTTTTAGTGTAAAATATAAATATGTAGCCCATCTTTAATTTTAGATAGTAAAACAGTTAAATCCACCGTTGGTGGCAGCAATACCGAGAGTTTAAGGTTAGGCCCCTTTAATTAGGACCGGCGCTCCATCCCCTATGCTGGGACAGTTGCCCATGCTGTGTTAATGAACGTAAAAAGTCGTCGTAAACACCATTGAACCTTAAGCTGAAACTTCACGTACACCAGGGAAACCGGGGGCGTTACAAGCACCTAAGCCGTCGTAGCGTCCGCCGTTACAACGGGCAACGACAATTTTTTTTAACCCACTGCTTAAAAAGTTAATCCTGGATGGCTGGAGTTTTCAGAACTTCCATTTACCATTAAGACTAGGACTTCTCATTCCACGCCCGAGGGGAACAATATCTGGTTTTTAGAAATCCTTCCACCAGTCTGACGAAAGCGTGATGGTGTTAGTGGCAAGGAGAAGAGAGGATTAAGGGTCTTTTCGTTACCGGCAGAAATAAAACAACAGTTGCCTCCTAGAACAACCCATTTTGTTCAAAAATTAAAGCAAGAGAACCTAAGAACAACTTCCTTTTCTCTTAAAGAATAAGGCTGTAGTGGTTCCGATACCAGTACCGCAGCGCTTTCTTTCTTTGGAGCTTCTTTCCTAATCCTCCTTCTTTTAGTAGGCCTTAAAATCTTCTTTCTTCAGCAGATCCTGAATAGGACAGCTGACACCTTCAAAGACGGTAAGCATTACTTCAGGGATTTCTTCTTTCATGGACTCTACATTTCGATCATTTTTATTCCTTTGTCTGCTAGCTTGCTCGATGGAGTAGGCTTTCCTGATGAGCTCATTCAACATACCCACCGGGTATCCTACTAGATAAACCTTCCCTTTGCTTCTTCTAGATGTTTTCTTGCTTGCTCTATGCTGCTCGATTTAGTAGACATTCGAACCATCTTGTTCTGGGCTATTGCTCTTAGTTGCTCCTTGAGATGACCTGAACAATATGGAATTCCCCTACACTGGTGGCCATTGGTTTCCGGTATGGCTTAAAACATCACCCTGCTACTTTCTCCACTACGGGTGATATTTAAATCCAGAAATGGCAACGTTCCTTCCTTCTCTGCTTCTAAAGTCATTTTAATATGAGGACAACAGTTGTTGAGCTTCGTCGTGACTTCTCCCAGTTTATTCTTTTTCAGGACCATGTAGGGGTCGTCGACAGAACTGAGACTTAAATTGCAACAAATGATCTGATGGTGAGACCTCCTCCCAAAAATGCAGCGAATGTACCTGCTGCCCAAGCTCGAGCCATTCGGATCTTGAGCAAGAGAAGTGACCTGGTAGTGTGCAAGGCCGATAAGGCGAATTTGACGGTCGTGGTCACCAAGGAAGTGCATGATCAAAGGGTGAAACTAGAGTTATAGGGATCGGATATGTATGTTGACCAGGGCGAGAAATAGACCGTTCCTTGATTTTTAGTATAGTTTAGTGAGGCCCAAAGAGGAGGGTCACATTAGTGATGACGAGTTCATCAACCTGTCTCCAAAAACCCCTCAACGACTACCTACGATCTTTGCACAAGTAAAGACGCGCAAGGAGGGAGCCCCCTCACGCTCAACATCAGCTAAGGGGGCATGGCACAAAACTTGACTGGGTGGTAGCTGAGAGGTTAAAGAAATATGTGAATGGAACCACCAGACTGAACAAAACTAGTGACCTTGATGATCAACTGAGGAGTCTAGAGCTAGAAAAAGGTGAATGCATGGTATCGTTCGATGTTAGCGTTATCTAGACAGAGGAGGAATGTACCGAGAAAGGATTTTGTAAGATACAGAGCCATGCTGAAGGTGCTTTTGGAATTGATTTGTGTTGAGTTTGGAAATCGCATTTATTGGCAGGTTAGAGGAGCCCCCATGGGCTACTCTAGCTCGCCAATAATCACGAAGATGGTATAGCAACATCTCAACGAAATTATTCTTGGAGCAGGGCTGGGAGTTAGTGTATGGAGGAGGTTTGTCGATGACACCTACACGGTTCTGAAAAAGAATAAACGGGGAGAAGTCACGACGAAGCTCAACAACTGGCGTCCCGACATTAAAATGTCTGTGGAAGAGAAGAAGGAAGGAACATTGCTGTTTCTGGATTAAAAAAACACCCATAGTGGAGAAAGTGGCAGGGTGATGTTTGAGCCATACCGGATACCAATGGCTACCAATAGGGGAATTCTGTATTGTTCAGGTCATCCCAAGGAGCAATAGCCCAGAACGAGATGGTTCAAATGGTTACTAAATCAAGCAGCATAGAGCAAGCAAGAAAACATCTAGAAGAAGCAAAAGGGAAGGTTTATCCAGTAGGATACCCGGCGGGGATGTTGAATGAGCTCATCAGGAAAGCCTACTCCATCCAGCAAGCTAGGAGAGAGTTGAATAAAAATGATCGAAATGTAGAGTCCAAGAAAGAAGAATGCCCTAAAGTAAAGCTTACCTTCTTTAAAGATGTCAGCTGTCCTATCCAGGATCTGTTGAAGAAAGAAGATTTTAAGGCCTACTTAAAGAATGAAGGAGGATTAGGAAAGAAGCTCCAGAGTAAGAAACCAAGAATGAAAGGTGCTAAAGAAAAAAATAGAATGAGCCAAAAATCCAGAGACGAGCAGATACATGATAAAGGTGGGAACAACAGAGAAGCTGGATATTGCGTACCGTGCGAAGACTGTAAAGCTGTACACATTGGAGAGACCAGAAAGGGTGTGCGAACCAGATTGACACAACATATGGGATGTGTAAGGAATGAAGCTAATGACAATGGCATTGCAGTCCATTGCACTGACGCTAAGCACAAAATCACATGGAATCAAGCTGAGACGCTTATCAGGTCGAATTCAAAATAGGACAACCACCTGAGGTGCCTGGAGTCCATTGCAATTCGACTGCATGAGCGAAACATGTGAAACTCATAACGCTGCAGGGCCCTACGAATCCCAATGTAACTTACCTCGTAGGGAAAGATCTTGAGCAAAAACTGGACGCAAAGTGGAAACTACTTTCCAACGATCGGCCTCCTGAATCGAGTGGGCCGCGTGAAGCATAACGGCCTTACCAAAGCCAGAGGCTAGGCACAGTGGCAGTTTCGAATAAGAACGCAAAACAATCTGACAGTGAAGTGAATCGAAAACATGTAAACAAGAAAAGAAAGAACCCTCAGATCGCCTGATGAATATTGCTGGAGGCAATCGAAAATTTGCAAGTATTTGAACAATCTACAGTGTGAAAGTGAGCGATATTTGGTCGAAAATATGTCCGGAGAACTAAATGGTTCATGATGTGAATGGAAAGCAGTTGGGAAAATGAATGCCTGCTCTGCTTGCTCTATGCTTACTGGCACCTTCTCCCTCCCTATAGTAATTGTCGATTCTTCCACCATCTTCTTGCGCCTGCAGAAAGGCCCTCCTCCCACCTCTCTTCACAGCAATTGGCTGCAATTGGATGTAAAAAGTGGCTTTTTTCCAACATCATTCAAAAAGGTTAAATGCTGAATTTTCTGTGATACACCCCAGAAGCAAGGTTGGAAAACAGATTATTCTTTAACGCCCTTCCCTGATTTTTTCTCATATTAACTGCATAAGCCAATTTGCCTTTAATACATGATTTACGATAGGTTTTCCCATTCTGTCACCTTAAGCAATTTAACTACCCCGCTCCATAACCTATGGTTTTTCTGTATTAAGCAACACTGGTACACGTCACAACATGGTCAAACGTGGTGTCGTCACTACAAAAGAGTAACCAATGATATTCTAAATATCACACATACACTTATTTTCGAGTAAACAAATGACGCTCAAACTCAAAAATGTCAATACTCATCACATCAGTATTGCGAATTTTCGATAGGCATTACCCGAAAATAAATATTTTCAGTCCTCCTATTTTCGTCAGGCAGCCAGAAACGTGTGAACTACAGTCTACATACTTGTATGCACTTTTCAGATGGATCGAATTCAATCGAGAACGATTCAAACTTGACGCGTCTGTGGCCCTCTGTATTTAGGAGGCCCACGATCATCTCTAAGCTGCAGATGCCATTTAAAGGTAAGTTGTTCTCCAAATCTTCTGCTGACGAGGTATTTAATAACAGGAAAGGAAGGCCCATGGAGATTCATGAGGGGTTGCCCTGCCGATATCTCATGTTCTATAGCAACTGACTCTAACCCCCTCAAGTGTCTGTCATTTTTGGAATTGGACACTAGGAGGGTTGATGTTTTGTCCCAAGCCATCTTGTGAGCAGTACCCATGTTGTGAGTCGCGATGCTCTGGTAACCACTTTGTTACGGGTATCCGCCATGTGTTGCTTTACTCTTTCAACTACGCCCTTGCATGTCTCCCCAATATATACTTTATCGCACTCACCACATGGGACTCGATACACTCCATCAGGTGTATTGTGGACAGTCCGCAATTCACTTTCCATCTCTTTTTTCTCTTGAGACCGGACGTTTTCACTACTTCCCGTCGATTCGGCTTGTTTAGCAAGGACTTTAAATTCCTACCAAAAATAAATAAATATGTCCAAAGCACAAGTAGACTGAAACACTCAGACGAGTTAATCGAGACCATTAGCGAAATGAAACTGAGCGAGAACGAGATTATGGTGTTGTTTGACATAGTAAACCTCTTTCCCAGTCTGAGCCATCGGCTCATCCTGGAAATGCTAGACATATCAGCGAGAAAGTTTAACGTCCAAGAGAGTGAATATGAGAGAGACTGCGCTATGTTGAAAGTGCTCCTGGCCAATATTTAAGTGGAATTTAAAGGCAAGGTTTTTTGGCAAATTAATGGAACCCCTATGGGCTTCTCATGTTCGCCCATTTTGGCAGAAATGGTGCTTCAACAACTGGATGCGTTCATTGTAGATTCCGAGGCTGAGCTTAAGTTGTGGCGTAGGTTTGTGGACGATGTGTTGGCGATGATCAGAAGAGGTGAAATGGAGAGAATGCTTAGGAAACTTAGCGCATGGCGACAAGAGATTACCTTCACAGGTGAAGAAGAGAAAAATGATTCTATCTCATTTTTAGACATGAAGCTCAGCAAGAGAGTTGATGGCATTGTCCTATACAAGCCATTTGTGAAACCTACTAGTACAGGGAGGGGGTTGTCCTACAACTCTGGACACCCCGCTGGCCAAATGCGCAACATAGCCTTGAACGAGTTTTGCCAAATAGTGCGACACTCTAGCTCCACTGAGATAGCACAACGACATCTTTTTGACATCTTTTTGTATCGAAAGGGAAGTTTATCGATTTGGGTTTTCCACCAGGGATGTTAAGCACATTGATAAAAAAGGCTTTTGGGATTGTAAACTCTAAAAAGATGGACGAGAAACGCGATCGCATCACCGTAGATGAACCCAGACTTGAGAAACAAAACGAGAACAAGCGAGTAGGGCTCACCTATTTGAGAGGAATGAGTGAGAACATTCAGAAAGTGCTCCAAAAGAAGGATTTTGAATTATTTATTTATTTTTGGTATGAATTTTAAGTCCTTGCTAAACAAACCGAATCGACAGGAAGTAGTGAAAAACGTCCGGTCTCAAGAGATAAAAGAGATGTAAAGCGAATTGCGGACTGTCCACAATACACCTGGGGGAGTGTATCGAGTCCCATGTGGTGAGTGTGGTAAAGTATATATTGCGGAGACACGCAAGGGCGTAGTTGAAAGAGTAAAGCAACAAATGGCGGATACCCGTAACAAAGTGGTTACCAGCAGTATCGCGACTCACAACATGGGCACTGCTCACAAGATAGCATGGGACAAAACATCGACCCTCCTAGCGTCCAATTCCAAAAATGACAGACACTTGAGGGGATTAGAGTCAATTGCTATAAAACATGAGATATTGGCAGGGCAACCCCTCATGAATCTCCATGGGCCTTCCTTTCCTGCTATTAAATACCTCGTCAGCAGAAGATTTGGAGAACAACTTACCTTTAAATGGCATCCGCAGCTTAGAGATGATCGTGGGCCTCCTAAATACAGAGGGCGACAGACGTGTCAAATTTGAATCGTTCTCGATTGAATTCGATCCATCTGAAGAGTGCATACAATTATGTAGACTGTAGTTCACACGTTTCTTGCTGCCTGACGAAGATAGAACTGAAACTATTTATTTTCGGGTAATGCCTATCGAAAATTCGCAATACTGATGTGATGAGTATTGACATTTTTGAGTTTGAGAGTCATTTGTTTACTCGATATTTCTATAACTCAAAGTAAAATGGTCAGATTCTTTGCCATACATTTATTTTCACGCACTTACCTCTAAAGCAGCTTTCTGGTTGGGAAATTGAGTATTAAGAAAAACATTGTCAACGAACGTGAGTAATGACTGATCTCGCCGTTGAGCTACCAACTTTTTCAATTTAGAACGCATCAGGTACGGTAAGTAGTGCTCCTATAAAAAAAAAATACAACAAATCATCATTTATTATATTATAACAATAAAGCTATTTTCTTTTATCTCAAAGCGCTAACTTAAGGTTTACTAATAAGTGATGTTATTTTTACACATGTATAATGATTAATGACGCTTATGAACTTGTATTCCACTTAGGAAATGACGGTGCGATGGAGTGGTTAATGTTATACATAGGGAAGAAAAATATTTTTTTTGGAAAATTGGAGACTTATTGCAAAATGGAGATTCTACCAGAAAACTTGTTCTCACAGGAGAATCTAAGTTCTCAGAGTAGATCACTTAAAATCAAGCTGATCTCACCAATAAAGATCTCCAAGCAGACTGTGGCGCCCTTGTTACTGAATCCAGTTCGCCATCGCAATAATTTGAGATGCAGAAGCTCCACACCCGACAGCACCGACTTCGCAGCTGCTTGAACCTAGTGGGCTCGAAAAACTCCTATGTCCACAACCACTGCCCACAGCAATTTACACACCCAGCGTGCCGCTGTTTGGGAACTAACCGGACGATGCGGTTTCATATAAGATAGAAATAACGCACTCAGTTGAACCAATGGATGCCTCGACACCGTGGCCTGCTCCCAGCCATGGTGGAATTTTTATATTGCAGCCAGGTTATGTAGAATGCTTTGGTATATTAATCTTTGAACATATCTACCAAAAATTTCACACACACAGACACCGGCGATAAAACCAGGTTCATTGCCAAACCATCACACCGGGCCATCCGTGTCACCGATAAATCATACCCCAGACGAGTCGCCAGTTTTAAGTCCGAGTTCACATTACTCTCGGCGACCTCCGACAGACCATGCACTACTGAATACTGATACACCCCCTGAGTCATGTTACACGGATGTAAACAAAACCCTCGGCTCTGCTGAACTCTGTTTCAACCCACCTACGGGTGTACATCCCACTTCAATACTGACGACACACTGTCCAACTGCTACAACCCGTGCCCACACTCTATATAATAGGTAGACACAACTAAACCCCTGTCCTAGCAGGAGTGCCGGAAACCAAAATGGGGTCCTCACCATGGATGCGCACCACGCATCCATGTCTGCCAGCACCTGCCTCGCTGGCAGCCGACGCCTTGGTAACAAAGTCTCTTTTGCAGTCGCTGCAACCTCCTGTTAAGCCTGTTTCAACAAGTTTTGTGTAAGTTTGCAACACTAACACTTCAGTGAGTTATTCTCAATCCACAAGGTCCAGGTGTAATTCATCTGCAAAAGTCAATTTTAATCTTTCTTGGCATGTCATATTCATTTGTAACAGCGCCTGAATTTGCAATGTCGTGGCGTCGACTATTATTGTGAACACTGCATTAATAACGCACTCAGTTGAACCCCTCTCAATCTAAAATGCTGGTTTGCAACGCTGCATTCCTTCGTAATAAGACGCTACATAGTGGACCATATCTAACGATCTCTCCTCATGGTGATGCAGATGGAGCACCAGAAGAAGGTCTCCCACTCCATCTCGTCTTATAGTTATGTAACACAAACATCGCTTACATTTCAAAAAACACACCAGGCCAAGTCCAGATGGGCCAACTCACTTGCCCGTTTGCCCACACAAATCGCCACCAACATTACCACTTTTAGCAAGAGTTGCGTCAATCCCAGACATATGGATCGCGGGATGCATGGCCCACAAGCATCTGACTACCAAGGCCAGATCTCAAATTACGTAGCATGGCCACGGCAGTTGTCCGTGAAATAAACCTCGCAAAAATGCTGCACCGTGCGTGTTGATATCAATTTAAAATTGTCTAGATGACACAAAACTGCAATGTCTGAAAAAATTCACCTTGCACCGACACCAACCATTTCCAGCAAGAAATTTGTTATGCCGATTAAAAAAGCTGACTATCGAACATGATGCCGTAATGACAGAGACATGAATTTTCTGTTTTTGACTGATGAAGGCAGTCATCTCAGCCCCGACATCTACAAATAACTGACGGTCGAAAATTTGTACAAGATATGGTGAAGATATCTTTTTTTTGTTTTATAAATTGTGCGTGATCTGTATGAACGAAGAAATTACATATACATTATTAGGGAATTTCAGTCGACACAAACTTTTCCAATTTTTTTCGAACAATATTCTGAAATTTCCAGTGGAAATCTTTTTACTTGACACTAGGAGTGGGTCCACCTCAAGATCATTACAGACAAGCAATGGCGTGAGCAGGGTGAGTGTTGTCCCTGACCTGTTTGGTGTGCATATTGAGTCTCCAAGCCAGGCACTTGTCAAGAAAGTGTTGGTTGCTATGTTGTTGGCAAATGTTCAACATTATTTTTTTTGCTAATGATTGCAATCCTCTGTCCTTTGGCTAAATCCCTTCAATCACTGCAGGCAACATGTGAAAGAAAATGTTGTCCAGAAATTGGACCTTTTGCGCAACCATGTAAGACACTATCTCTTTACACCAAAAAGCCAGGAATGGAAAGGTTTTATTCCCCCGAAGGTACTTTTTACCCATAACCGCCTGAAAAAATTTTCAGACCCTTTTTCTAGAGTTCATATGGTACTTGGGTCGGTTCTCGGATTCGAACCGGCATTCTCTCGGTTTGGAGCCGACGACGCTGACCACTGGGCTCTGATTGCCCGCTTTGCTCGGGGTACCCGGGGCCACCTCACAAAGCTCGCGCTGGGACTTAGTTTTTCGCTGTTATACGTTGAAGGCGTACGTTCGTATCTAGGCGGCTACGCGTTAAGAGGTAAACCAGTGAAGCTTATGCACAGCTGGTATTACCACGGGCACATCACCTCTAATGACTTACGAGATGTGCCGACATGTGCAGGCAATGCCGTGCATTGTGTGTTGCTGGGAACGGCTTGAAGGCTAAGTTTAGTTCGTGCAATAAGTTTATTAAAAATCCATGTTTGTTAACAAGGCCTCTCTGAACAAACTCCAAATTGCATACAACAATGCTGCTGGACTGCAATGGTACAATTTAAGTTGGTTAATGGTTGAAGAAGAAAGGCTGCATGGGGAACTGGTTTAGGTTTTGTTTTCCAACTTTCTGTTGCAGGCAAAGAACAGGTTTTCATTATGCCAGGAGTACATCATGAGCATGAGGCAGCACGCAGTACTCCATGATGATCACTTGTAGTTTTTTTGTCGTTATTTACTTTTCATTGTACTTTTTTGTCTTTAACTCGGCACTATATGCCCTCAAGCTGTGGTAAAAAAAAAAGTCGGCCGAGTTTTTGCAACAAATAAGGCCACTAACAGTTAATGAAGTAATTCTCAAAATTTTCATAAACTCTTCCTGGATCCGATGACCACGCCAGCTGAAGATCCAAACGATCGCTGCTAAACCCACACAATCCTTCCTCTCTGCGTACAAGCCGTTTGCGTCAGATGCTCCAGGTATGCTGTGTCTCTTTGAAATTTTCTTGGGCGTGAGAATTGTGAAAAGGTTTGCTTTGTATCAAGTAAATGAATCCTCTACGTTGTCGGGAGATTTTTCAGGATATCATTAATGGACGTAACGATAATGGTGATGGGGTTCGTATGCTGCACGATAATGTCGCCACCACTGAGAATGACGAATGCTCACTGCCGGTAAACACAATGGTTTAGGCTGCTGCAGAATTTGGAAAGTAGTTTCACTTAAGAATACCTTCTACTTGTTCACAGTGGACAGAAACTGTCTGAATTTGGCGAGTGAGGAAGGCGCTTACGCACAAGTCAAGTTTTACGAAGCACGCAGTTCCATTCGTTATGAAGAAACCGGTTAAATGTGGCGAGTGTGGAAAGTCTTTTGTGAACAAGTTTTATTTAATTTGACACGCAGTTGTACACCGCGGAAAGAAACCATTTAAATGTGTTGATTGTGGAAAGGAATTTGGCCAGAAGAGTCGTTTATCGCCGCATGCAATTGCACAAAGTGGCCAGAAGCTGTTTACTGCATGCAATTGCACAAAGTGGCCAGAAGCTGTTTACTGCATGCAATTGCACAAAGTGGCCAGAAGCTGTTTAAATGTTTCAAGTTTAGGCAGGCTTTTGCTCATAAGCGTTATTTAGGGAACCACACACTTGCACAGAGTGGGAAGAAACCGATTATATGT
Organism: Lithobius niger; assembly: GCA_023313725.1. Lineage (NCBI taxonomy): Eukaryota > Metazoa > Arthropoda > Chilopoda > Lithobiomorpha > Lithobiidae > Lithobius > Lithobius niger. Next base: position 160,908 of record JAHWFP010233498.1, on the reverse strand, counting down.
TTCGAGTGCCAAAAGGCTTTTGCGACAGAGTATACTTTAAGGGTCGCTGCACACCAAAATCGACAAAACGTTTCACGACAGGACATTTTGTTGAAACCTGTCTCAGCATGCTGCAGAAGTCTCCAAAACCATAGCAATGAGCTGAGCGCCACACACCGGATGCGACGTTGTTGCGAGACATCTTTAGGCATATTGTGGCGTCTCACGATAGTAAAGCGAAGCTCCTTCTCCACCAGATGTGACGTCTCGCGGCGTTTTGTATTGTAACAACATTTTGTCGATTTTGGTGTGCAGCTAACCTAACGATGCACGCATTTGTACTTTACACCTGGAAAAGAAAATGTTTGAACGTGATGATGGTGGAAATGCTTTTATGCAGAAGCCTCATTTATCTGCAATTCTAGATTGTGGAAAGAAATGTTTGGATGTGGCGAGTGTGGAAAAGCTTTTCCGCAGTAGTGTTATTTATTATTACCTGAAAGTTTGATTGGCATTAACTGCAACGTTTTTTAAGGTTGGCTTAGACTGTTTCATTGCTGTCTACCTCCCTCTGGGACACGGTTGGTAAAATCAAACTATTGTACCTACTCTGGTTTTGGTTTTGGTTTTGGTAAAAAAAAAAAGAAAAAAGCCATCAATCTGAAAAATCGCGAATGAACAATAAAAATAATATGCCGCTCGTTTGCATTAATTTTTGCAGTACTACTCCCGAGGACTACTTAATTCATTTTTAGCAGCTTTATAAAAAATAAATAAATAAATATTACCTGAGAGTAGCCATCTTCCCAAACGGCCAGCAGATTGTCGGTGTTGCATTTGGTGGCAATAGAATTCACAACATGAGCCTCTAGTCGGTCCCACTTGCCTAGGAAGTTTAGACACTGCAGAAATAACACATATGAATAATATTAAGTTCAAACTGACGTGGACACATTCAGGGTGGTGCACAAAAAACTAGGGAACGACCGGGTAACAAAAATGGAGTCCGAGCCGAGTCCGAGTAATTATGAATACCCACCGAGCCGAGTCCGGGTAGTAAAACCGGGTCGTAGATTTTCAAATTTTGCTTTATGTTTAATATGCAGCTTTTTTCACTTTGGTTTCGTTCTTTTTTTTTTGTGCTTTCACTCATTTTCATTTTGCTTTCATCCAGTTTTGTATTGCGCATAGTATAACAATGAACGAAAGCAAATAAAAGGACGAAACCAACTTAAAAAACTGTAAAAAAACAGTAATTCTTTCTTCCAAATTTTTTAATTATAAACTTTTCGTTATTAAATAAAGTGAAGTCAAAAATTAAATTGACCAGTAATTCTTTTTCCAAATTTTTTAATAATAAAGTGAAATGAAAAATAAAATGCATTTTGGTTACTTTGTCTCCCAATAGGCCTTTGTTAGCTTTAACCCTTTAAGCAACGATGTGGCCCAACTGGAGTAACGACATATATACGTCTAAACTTTTATTGGGAAGTGCGGGTCGAAAAATGCAATTTTCGACCAAAATATCGACATGAGAAAAGCTGAAATTCGCTACCCGATATGTTGTGCATCGATTTCTGTCAACAAAACGTTGTTAACGATGTCTATACTTTTATAAAAAGCACTTTAGTTGAGCGCAGTCTCAGTAAAACTGCAAAAATGTGGTGTTCATCGCTTTTTCCGTAGTTCAAGAACAAAAAAATGTTCATTTTCGACAGCGGCAGCGATCAAATCATTTAACTGGGCGCCGCCATCTTGGGTTCACTGAAAAGCTGGAATTCCCGGGCCTCTCAACAATTTCCTCGATGCCCGTTTGTAATTGGCCAATCAGATGGAATGTAAGAGGCTCTTTCTGGCGGTCTCGAGCTGCCGTTCCAAAGCAATTGGAAGATCGCGTTCCCTCATTGGCCAGTTGGCACCACGTGACCGATTTGGCCGGCTCTCATTGGCTGACGGGCGATTTCACAATGGCCACCATAGCACGCTTCAGATTTCACGTGCGCGCTTATGTTCAGTTCGTTTTTGAAAATCACGAGAAAGATGATGTTTCACAACATAAAAAAATTAAAACAGCAGCTGCGATGTACAACTAAAATGGAAAAGGAGACTATAAACCTTCACACTATCGCTCATCAGGTGGGAGCAACGATTTTTAGCCTAACTATCGCCGACTTACGGACGCGTTTTCTCAACACGGAGATTTTCAATTTTATTCGTTTACAGCCCGTAATTTAAAAAAATTGGTTCTCCGGTACTATTAAAGCAATTTATCTGATTTGTTCTGTGCACATTAATGAATATCTATTACGTGCAAGTAGTTGTAGGGGGACCGAGAAGGTATAAATGAAACTATAAAAATAAAAATAATTTTTTCAACAAATAATGATTACCCTGTTTGTACTCGGTCGAATTTTTACCGAGTCCGAGCCGGGTCAAAAATAGCATTACCCGGTACCGGGTCGGGTATTTACCCGGACTCGGTCGAACCCTACAAAAAACACAAAACCTGAAATGTGTCTAAGTCAAAAATATTATCTAAGTTTTAGAAAAAAAAGTAGTGCGAATAGGAACCACTTTTATGGATCCAGAATCCATTACGATTCCGAAAACGTGGCTTTCGACATTTTTAAAAAAGAACTTTAAAAAGTTTTAACTTTTGTTTGATGTGCACTAGTGCACTATAGCTAAACTGAATGGGCAAGTTCAAATTTTTTTTTAACTTACTTTTCTAAAATTTAAAAAAGTACAACCATTTTTTTGGAATCAGATTTTAAATCCAGAAAAGCGGTTTTTTATATGTAATTTCATTTTAATATTAATCGATATCGTGATAAAAACTATTGCCCATTAACTGCCCACACTGCTGGTTTGTGAAATATTCAAGGAACCCGTTTTTGGGTACGTTTTCTGACGTATCAAGTGTTCAACATATTATTATTTAGTTGATATGTATTCAAAATTCAGATTTATATACAATTTTGAATTTCATTTCATTCGGTTTATGGTATTCCTGTTAGGTTTCCCATGACACGAGCGTTAATAAAAGACTAAAATTGCAGGGCCTGCACCTGCTTAATTTTAGTTTTTATTGCCTAACCGAAAATATACATTACCTGTTTTACACTAGCAGTTTCCCCTTTGAGCTATTGAATCCCCTAGAACTTGAACTTGCCTTCCCTGCCGGGCTCGTACCTTCCTGCACATGCGTCAGGCTGCTTATATAAACCCTTGCGCAGCGGCAGTCGGCATCATTTCTCCTCCTACCAGAACCTAGCTCATGGTGGGGAGGCTCAGGCAGGAGTTAAGGTAATGTATATTTTCGGTTAGACAATAAAAACTAAAATTAAGCAGATGCAGGCCCTGCAATTTTAGTCTTTTTACAGCCAAAAATATACATTACCTGTTTTACACTAGCAGACTTTGTAACCCGAAGGGGGGGGGGGGGGCTAGGTTCAAGGAGTCCCCGGGCCGGAGGCTAATTTCCCGCAGTACGAGTCGGCGTCCCCAGGCAATATATGTCCTGATGAAGACCAGTCTGCTGTCCCAACCACTTTCACTCGGGGGGGAGGTGTCTGCCCGAACGGAGGGTTAGCAGGAACGGAGGCTTAAACCATTCCATCCGTATCCAGTAAGAGTGAGATTGGGGTGTGGTATGTCGAAAGGGGTATAATTTAATATTTAACGTATTATGGTTACAGAACATCATCGCATGCAGAGGTCAATTCATATGGGAATAAGGTGAAGAGATCAAAATAGTATATGAATCCTCTTACCTTGCGGAAGGCTGAAGAGCGGAGGCAGAGACGATGACATGGAGGAACCAAGTAGGACGAACTTGCAGAAGTAGGTGCGGAGGCAAGATTGGTAAAGCACAACCAAAGAACTGAAGGTAGGCTAGGAGTGGCGTCGTGACGCAGGAATGACAAGAGAACTTAATAGAATCCGGAGGATTCGGGACAATGCGTGGTGTGTTGACAGTGCAAAAGAAAATGGCAGTGGGCGGTTGTTGTAGGTAGCCGGTGGAAAATTGGGTGCAGAGGCCGAAGCGGAGGCATGGGTGCGACCGGAGGAAGAAGGTATGCGTTGTAGTATTGTCTGTGTTTTCACTCCAACCTTTTTTCCCAGTTGTTGTTTTTTGTTTTTTGTTTTTTTTGGAAAGGATACCGGGATGACACAGGAAAAGAAGGGTCCGCTGCCGTGTCTGGGCAGGATGTGCACAGAGGGAAGAGAAGTCCGGAAAAAAAACAGACTGAACAGGACGGGTCCCGGCGAACCGTCGGTATAGCGGTGGAGCGGAGGAAAGCAGAAGAAGTATTGGACGAGAGGAATGCGTAGGAGATCCAGAGGGTTGACATAAGCGGACATCTCACCGAATGGAAGAGTCGAAGGCGCAGAGAATGAGAATGTTTTAGTCCGGTGTCATTCGAAAGCCAAACGTAACCCCTGTTGCTTTGGAGCGGCAAGGGGAACAGGGCAGATCGCCCTCCGCTGTCTTAACGTTGGGGTGGATGCCGTGGAAAGCCAGAAGGAAGGTCGGTGCATCGTCAAACTGCCACACCTAATAACTAGAGAATCCGGGTAATGGGAGATTCCTCTTCGATTGTTGCCAGAGAGTGGCTGGCGATGATTTGACAGGGACCGGAGGTGTCGACGTGTTAAGCGGATCTACCGCAAGCGGAGGTAACGTTCCGGAGGGCACAGTAGGTAAAACCATCACAAGGTTAGCAGAAGCGGAGGAGAGCAGAGCTTTCTGTTGCACAGTTGAAGGAGCTTGCGACATGGAGGTATCGAATGATGAACCTGGGGCAGGAAGCGGAGAGGTGCCTGCGTCGGTAGGTAATGCCGGGACGGCAGGCACCGTTGAAGAAGGATCCTGATACGGTGACGGGAGCGGTGAGGGAGCAGCCTGGTGGATAGAGGCCGGGGATGGCGTTGAAACGACACTTTTCGCAGCCTTTGATGAAGGGGGAGGTCCAAGAGTGGAGGGCGCATTATGAGGGCGACGCGTCCGCGACCTGGCGCAATAATATGCCCTCCACAGAGGTAAGGAGGGGATAGGCGACACCCAGTTATAATGAGCCTTGAGCAAGGCATAGTTCAAGCGCTGTGAGTAATACTTTCTATTGATAACTTCCAGCTCATTAGACAGGGCGTCATTGGTAGCGCGGAGGATGGAATTGTCGGCTTGGAGTGCTTCCGCCACGGCAGCAGACTGGCGGAGGGCAGGCAGGTCCGCCAGGGAGGTGCGGAGGGCCGCATAGTCATCGGTGAACCGTTGAGTGAAGTGTAAGACAAAGTCAATGTTGAAGTTTAAATTCTCCAATTCTCTGGCAGAAAGATGAAGCCCCCTAGATAATGCTTCATGGAGTACAGTCTAGGAAAGAAATGGAGCAAGCAGAGGCATGGACGGGAGTGAGACGTCCTGTGGAACCGGAGGACGAAGAAGCTGAACGGTACCTTCTGAAACAGGAGGCGAAATGGCAGGTAAAGCGGAGGCTAGGAGAGGTGTCTGTAGATGAACTGGTGGAGCAAAGCGTTGCCGGGCTTGTTTGATCCTGACGGAGGAATGGGACGGTACACTTGTTTTCTTTAGAATGCCAGTTGCAGGACGGGTACAGAAGGCCCAGGGACGGCCGGGACTGAGTTGGATTTAGAAGGCGGAGCCGGAGAGGTCCGGTGAACAACGGTCGGTGTGTTGATAGGAGGAGAAACAGTCCATGCAGCGGCGGAGGAGGAGGAAGAATCTGAAGTTATCGTTGAGGTGGCCGGAGGGAAACCTGTCTTGCTCCGTTTGGGAGGAGGCACGAAAGAACAACTGGACGGAGATGCCAGCGAAGCCGGGACTGAGCGCTTGCGTGAAGACAAAGTCAGAACTGTCGTAGTAGTTGTTTCGGTTGGTGAGGATCATTGTACTGGTGTGGAGGCGAGTGCTGCGGCCTTCTGACAGCGAGCCCTATCAGCTCTCTGCTTGGAAAGTAGATGGTGCTTCCTGATGAGTGTCCATTGTTGCGGAGATGTGGAGACACAAATCCTACACTTATACTGTAGTCAATCGATCACAATTGTAACGCTCAAATTCAAAAACAAAAATACAC
>JAHWFP010233498.1:136332-154434 GCA_023313725.1 Lithobius niger | reverse complement strand
GTGTATTTTTGTTTTTGAATTTGAGCGTTACAATTGTGATCGATTGATTTCAAACATTCAAAGTAGAAGATGGTTCATTTTTTCGTTTATACTGTAGTCCGTCACAAAGGCGGTGGTGTTGACAGCACGGATGTGGGTCAGTTTTTGGCTTAGACGATGATTGTGCAAAGCCCGGGCACTTGCAGGAAACCGGCGAGGGGATGTTAATTTTTCCTGGTCGAAAAACCGGGGATGGTGGTGGAGTGTGTTCGGAAGCATCGGAAGACTACGGGTCCGCCATGGTTGAACAACTGTATGCGAATAGGTGACGGTTGGAAAAAGGCGGGTGAGTTTAAAAGTTGCAAACGGTCAAGCAAGGATCAAGTGGCGCCTACTGACGGCGTGGCGAGAAACGAGAGACCGCATAAACCTCCGCTGGCGGAGGATAGAATAGGTTAAGGGGAGAGCGGGAAGCATGGAAGAGGCGGATAAAGGAAGCTCTCGTTCGGTCCATCTGCCGTAATGCCCATTGAGTTGCGCCATTGGTGATGTCTGGCGTTCCTTGTTTTCTATTTTTTTTTTATTTATTTTTTTTTGCTGTTGTGGTAAAACGCCAATGACAAGAAAGAGTGGGAAAGGCTGCAGTGGTTACAGAGTCGAGGGTGAAGGAGGAAGAGAGATGTCGTCCGTACAGGAGGACCGTGGAAGAATCCCAGCAAGAACGGAGGGCCTGGCAGACTCGGAAGGAAATTTAGCCGGAAGACGTGTTATGCCGGGAACCCTTGTTGGATGGTGGCGAATGGACCAAGGCAAACGCGGGCACAGGGAAAGGAAGTCAGGTGAGCCAGGCCGGAAGATGGCGGAGCGAACATCCGACGAATCAGCTTCATTGCAGGATAAGTCTATCTCGGCAGCAGTGGCTTGCGAAGTAGGAGGCGAGGCGGAGGGAGGAGGCAAGGCGGAGGGAGCCTCGTTTAAAGGGCAGGATCCCCGATAGGACGGAAAAGGGACTGGAAGCCGGAGGCACCGTGGTGGATGAAAGGTGGGTAACATGGGTCCATCAGTTCCCAAGGGCACAGTGGATACCGGAGATGGTAAGAGCGGCTGAGGATGAAAGGAGGTCCCAGGAAGTGGTTCAACTGTGTGGTGGTAAGAGAAGGAAGTGGTAAACCTTCCCCCGAATTTGCGGAATGTCCCTCTTTGCCCAGCCGGAGGGAAGGCAGAGGTGAGGTTCGGGAAGGGGACGGATGGAGGCTGTCGTGACATTCGCAGGAGGGAAGTATGTTGCGTAGGCATGCGGCCATGACGCCGAGCGCAGGCCTGGGAAAGGTGGACCCGACAAGGGTCATCGCGTTGCGGAGGGGAAAACGGAACTCAACCAGTGGAGGCAAGGATCGAAGCGGAGGCAGGACCATGTGATGCAGAAGCATTATGCCGCAGGACAGAGTCCACAGCAGAGAAGTCGTGAAGACATTCCTGTGTCAAAGGAGGTAGCGGGCCACTCATTGGGACTGAAGGAAAGGATGGTGGCAAATCACGTGAAGATCGGAGGTCCGTGGAATGGGGAGCACGATGGGACCGCGGAGGGTCACTTCGAGGTAGATGTGGGAGCGGGCACCCCAGTGGGACCCGGTCGAGGGTGGTCGCGGGATCCTCCATGCCCGAGGAGGCGGAAGGAACGGTTAACCGCAACAGAAGGTAAGCGGAAGGAATGCTAGCCGGTGACCTCCGCTGAATCACCCGGTAAGCGGAGGGGAAAAAAGGCGGAGGTAAGACAGCCACGGAGGGCGGTGGTATGCGGTGGTCTTCGGGAATAGCTCAAGAGCGAACGCACGTGGCAAATAACGCCCTAGGAGAAATGATACCGACTGACGCTGCGCAAGGGTTTACATAAGCAGCCTGACGCATGCGCAGGAAGGTACGAGCCCGGCAGGGAAGGCAACTTTCAAGTTCTAGGGGATTCAATAGCTCAAAGGGGGAAACTGCTAGTGTAAAACAGGTAATGTATATTATCGTCGGCTATAAAAACACAGTTTTAAACAGAAAAATGAAAATTTTAACAAGTTTAAAATTAATTTGTACTATCCTACAATACTCACCTTCAATAATTCATGCTAAAATCGTTATTTTGGCTTTTCATTGCCCAGAAAAAAATATTAATTCTATTTTGTTGTCTCTGCGAGTTTTCGCCTCTGCCCGCCAGGCGTGCTGCTCTGTCAACAACAGATGCCGCCGCCATTTTGGATTGTCCCTCACATTCACACGTTGAAGCATCAACGTATTTAGGCTTTTCGAGTTCAAAAATGAAAGACGCGAGTGATAGTGAGAACAAGATTTGCGAAAAGATCAGGACTGGTAACTACCCAACTTGTACGTGCATAAAAACACCACAGGATTTTCACCCGTCATGTCGCAAATGCAGGGAGTGCGATTTTGTGACGACGTTTTGCAATCTGTGCTCGTTACATGAAACAGCGGCCATTACACATATGCTTCGTGCATGGCACAGGACTGACAACAAACGGGCCAACAAGGAAAAGAAGGCGGGTAAGCAAACTATTGATGATGTTTGAAATTAATGGGGGTTGACCCCAGCAATTTTTCATGAGGAATCTAGCAGTATTTCGTCGCCGGACTTTGAGGGTTTTGTTGAGGTGGATAAAACGGTTTATGCCCCAAATTCCTTTGGTGCGGTCATGTTGGCAGCAAAAAACATGGCGGCGGTCACTGCTAACCTAAAGGCAGACGAATCCAGGGCAATTATCACCAAAGACATTCATAAATCGTTGGAGACTAGGTTCCATGGGATACTTAGGTGCCCAGGGTTACCTAGTCCCTAGGCTCCCTACGTTATCCAGGTTCTAGGTACTCCCTAGGTACTCCCTACATACTCCCTGGGTGACTATCCCAGGGTGACTAACCCAGGGTAACTATCCCTTGACCCTGTCCCTGGGGCACTAGGTGCCTAGTTTCCAGGGTGAAGAGGAACCAGATTTCTAGGTAAGCAAGAGGAAAGAAGCTTAACAAGGTGGTACGTATGCTCTCTTGCCAGGGGGTACCTTAAAGTTGCCGTCAGAAGGGACACTTGGTGATCCGGAATATTTCGAGTTCCTCGGCTGGTCACGAAATGGCTCTTCTATATGGGCATCTACATTATTCTTTACCTGTGAACCGGAGGGCTGGTTTGGCTGAGAAGAACAGTAACTTAGACTTCTCGAGTATGGGAGCAAGATCAAGAAACTCGCCGTTGAAAAGGTAACACGAAACATTTATTTGGAAGGAGCTTTAGATGCCCTATCATATCCTTGGCAATGCCGTTGGCCGACTCGAGGTAAAAATTGTGGAGGTGGAAGAACTGAATTATAAAAGAATTTTTTAAAACGACGAATGCACATTACCCGGTCACCTTTTTTACCATTATAAATGGCCCTCACGACGACAGAAATTAAATACACATTAAAAGGAAGATGCTTTCAGCATAAGTTGACAGCAGTTGACAATGCTATCATTTCTGGTTTTAGGTGGGGCTTCCTAACATACCCCAGCAAAAATGAATCATGGTTTAAGCTTGGTAATTTAGATATTACCATGGTAGCACCTAAGTACCCAAGCTTGGGTCAGTGTTATCATGGTTCAACCTGCATATTTTTTGTACAGTCCAGCCTTGGATTAAAGCATGGTTACACAAAAGGACATTATCCAGCATAATATGGGTATGGTATTAGCAACGTTGAAGAACTTTAAACTCGTCACGATCCAGATAGAAAGCATAATCCTCCATGGTTTCTTAACCTTGATTAGTCCATGTTAAGTAACCATAATTACATCAAGGATACATCTACATAAAACCAATATTAATTCATGGTTATTGTTGACTGTAGTTTCCCTCTGTTAATACTGTTATTTAATGTATATAAATAGGGTTTACCTATGGAGGAAAAACACTCCAACCTCATCCACGGTTTCTGCACAATGGTTAAATCATGGTTCATTACCATAACTACACGAGCGTCTGACAGTCATAAAACCAAAATTAAATGAGGCAACAACAAAAATGAAAACCAAGATTTGCCGTAGTTGGTCTACTAACACATAACCGACGTTACGCCATAGTTCATAACATGGTTAACCAACATCAAAATACAATTTACGAGGCAAAATAACCCAACCTTGGTATCCATGGTTTCATCATGGTTAACTACTATTATTATAATGCTGTTTTACCATTGTAAAATCAAGATTAAATGAAGTATCGAAATATAAAACCTAAATACATCCTTGGTTGTATACCTTCATAAACCGTGTATTATCCCACTCTTGATAACATCCTTTAACCACAACATAAATCTAGACACACGCTACTGTGTCGCTGCCAAGTAACAGTAGATCGTCCCATTGTAGACATTCGATTGTTAAAAAATTGATTGTTAATGATAAAAAGGTGGCTCACTAGCAGACATGTGTCTGTTAACTGTAAGCAACTGAAAGCATATTATGGCATTTTGAGGATAAATCCCAATGCGACAGAAATGTTTCAAGTTGTGGAAAATGTAAGGGGAAGGGTCAGAGATTAAGAAAAACTAAAATTTAAAGGATGAGTGTCCACGAATCATAGAGAAAAAGATGCGTCAATAACGTTGTTTTTATGTTACTGTCTAGCTAGTTAGCTGCATAGCTAGCTAATAAGATTTTTCCCATCCTAAATCCCATAGACTTTTTGCTCATGGCTAGCGCAAAATTGAGTAGGCCTACGTAGCTGAATTTTGGTACACGGATGCATGGTGTTCTGAGCATGGTCCTTTTGTTGGGTTGAGAGTTGTAGGGGTCAGAACAAATGCGTGGGAGAATTTTGAAATTCACCACCAGCGAATTTAAATTTCGTTTCTTTTCCAAGTTCCAACCAAAAATTTTAAGCAACACTGTCTTGAACAATCAACACTGGTCTTTAGATTTATTGTAAAAGCTTGGACAAACTAAAAACTGAACTGTAACGAAGGACAAAATAAGGAAACATTAACGTTGCCGTGGATTGCGTAAGAATAAAAGGATGCACGTTAGATGGTTGTTATGCAACAATACGAGCATCCACGAGCTAACGGGGTTTTTGTTAATAACCCAAAAATAAAATGCTTCACGTTCTGCTGTTTTAGTAACTGCAACCTTCCGGGGTTTCTGCATGACTAAATGTCAACGAAATCTTGAAAAGTTAAGGGGAAGGAGCAGGGATAAAAAAAAAACAACTGAATGGATTCGCTGATTGAGTGAGCAAAGCGAACGAAATCAGCGATTGTTAGCCAGTGTGTGCAAAAATGGGATTGAAGTACCTTAAACAGACGGTGTAACCTTATGTACGTTCACAGTCCTATGAAAGTTGTGATATCCACCCAAAACCAAAACTGGTAGAAAAACCCGCTAAGTTTCCAAGAACGGTTGGCCTTTGAAGGTAGTGATATCATTCCACCAGGAAAAGGCCGCCAAGGTTAATCCTATTAGCCACATTAATCGCACCGAATAATACTTTGGACGTTAAACGAAAACTTGAAGATTGTGCTACCGCTAGTAGCAATCTTCTAGTTTTCATTTAACTTTCGAACTATTAGTATGTGCGATTAACTTGGCTAATAGGATTAACCTTGGAGGCCTTTCCCTGGTGGAATGATATCACTACCTTCAAAGGCCAACCATTCTTGGAAACTTAGCGGGTTTTTCTACCAGTTTTGGTTTTGGGTGGATACAATTTAACCATGGAGTAAAACAACCCCACCATGGTATCTCCACCTTGATTAAATCACGGTTAACTACCATAATTATGCAAGTGTTTTACCATTGTAAAACCATGATTAAATGTGATACCAAAATATGAAAATTATACATCCTGGATTAGTCGGTCCTCATAAAACCGCTATTACCCAATGTTGACAACACACTTTAACCGAAATATAAATACAATTAAACCATGGAGCAAAACAACCCAAACCCTGGCATCCTTGGTTTCTGCACCTTGATTAAATCATAGTTACTACCATAATCATACGTGAGTTTCACTGTTTTAAAACCAAGACTAAAAACGAGGTGAAAAAATAAGTATTCTTTTCTTCATCTACCTACGTAAAAGTACAGTTATCCCATTAATGAAACAGAGGAACACCATCGTATAATTAATGGGATAACTGTACTTTATTAGTATTTATATGATTGTTTAAAATAATCCATCAAAATAAAAACACAATTAAACCATGAAGCATAACAACTCATTCTTAGTATCCTTGGTTTCTGCAGCTTCGTTAAATCATGGTTAAATACCTTACGATTATGCAAGTGTTTCACAGTTTTATCACCAAGACTAAAATTGAGGTGAAGAAAAATGCATCCTAGATTGGTCTATCATCATAAAATTGTTATTATCTAACAGTTACAACATGCTTAACCAAAACATAAATACCATTAAACCAAGGTGTAAAACAATCCAACCGTGCTTATTTTTGGATTCTGCACCTTGATTAAATCATGGTTACCTACCATAATTATGCAAGCATTTTACTGTTTTAAAACCAAGAAAAAAAAATGAGGTGAAGAAAAGGAATCCTTGGTTGGTCTACCTGCGTTTTCTCACTGCGTTTTCTCACTAATGTAGGCCTTCCAGTGAACTTTCGAAAAATAGTAGGACTTTTCCAGAAAAAAGTAGGCCAACAGGAGCAACAATAATACTATACAAATAAGATAGTCTCGCGCTTGTCTTGCTTATATAGTTACATTGGCGCACTGAATTTTTTCCGCCCATCTTTCTTTAAAACGTAGTCTTTTACAGTTCTCAGTCCGATGGAGCTTTTGTGTAATGATATGCACCCTGCTGATGTCATCAGCAAATTTTTAAGTGAGATTCCTCGTTCAACACCAGCGTTTCCATGAGCTAAGGCCACGCAAAGTTAATTGTTTGGTTTACAGGCGCGTGCGGGTGCTTTAAATAATCGCGGGTCAATACTTTTTATCTGAATCTTGGTTCACCCGCTAAAAATCACATTTTCGCTAAATATAGACCGTTTTTGACATTCCAGTACACTATTTTAACCGCCTCGAAACGAGCTTTTGAATGGTGCCAATTTCAAACGTCTAGTTCATACCACTAAGAAGTTATTTAACAAAAACTAAAATACTTTGAATACTAGATGACATAAATAACATATTAGCAATATAACATTTTTTTAGGCTGACTACATACTCTAGGTACATGTCAAAGAAATGTGGTCAGTTAAATAAAATAAAAAATAAAATAAAAAGCCTGGTTGCCTGGTGGTTCAATTTGCAACCTCGCCCGTAAACCAAACAATTTATTTTGCGTGGCCTAAAGTGAGGCAGCATTTTACAACTTTTGCTAATTGAGGTTACTTTTTCATTCAGCTCCTTCAGTTGAAATATTTTTTTCCAGTAAGAGTCAATTCTTCGTAGATAGTTCAACTTGTTATGTTTTTCAACTTTTACAAGCCATCAGAACCATCAGAATCAATTGGGTAACATTTTCATTCATCTATTGCCCTGTCTGTTTCAAGTGGCCGCAAGGGATCCCCATCATTGTAAGTATCCGCTGAAGTGCTTGTTGCAGAGATCTTTGCAACCCATGTACATTATATGGAGTCAAATGGTCCAAGACACTCCAATTTTTGAAAGTGGTGTTTCAGAACCAATTTACATTTTTGGTTTAGCAAGAGACTTTTTTCTTCGCTTACATTTATTGCCAAGAGAGTTCTGCCTGTGACATTCTCTAGAACTTCTGGTTTTATAAATCGCCTAAGACATGGTAATACACGATCATTTAGTTTGTATATAGACTATGTGCACCAAAGTAACTTAATTCTTTCTGTAAGAGTGTCGTCAGAAAATTACCGAAGAATTCACAGCAGATACCTGAAACTGCATTTTTGGAAAAGAAGTAGAAACCTTGAAAACTGTTATAATTCTAAAGGATCGTTTGTGTTATAATTATCTTGTAACAATCTGATTGGCTCAGCTTTGTTAGTTCAGATTGTATTTTGGTCTGCGTCTGTACCGAGTTTTACAAACTTCAGCATACGACGCATTTTAAACTTTTTTAAAGTAGGAAAAGTAGGACATTTGTTAAAAAGTAGGACAAAAGTAGGACATTCACCAAAAAAGTAGGAAAAGTAGGAAACGTAGGACAACTGGAAGGCCTGCTGATGATATCATGGTTTGAAGAAAATATAAATGCAGCTTAACCAAAGTGCAAAACAACCCACTTTCACAGCCATGGTTTCTGTACCTTCACTAAATCATTTTTTTTTACCGTAATGATGCAAGTGTTTTACCGTGATAAAACCACAATCATATGAGGTAAGTGAATATAGAACCATGGAACGTCCTTGGTTAGTATACCTACATAAAACCTCCATTATTCCACTGTTAATAACATGCTTAAACCAAGATTTAAATACAATTTTACCATGGAGAAATACATCCCACCTTGGTATACGTGATATATATACTTTGATTTAATCAGAGGAATAACAAAGTCGATGCCTTTACCTTCGATGCTTTGGTAGCCTTACCATGGTTTAACATAGGTCAAACCATTATCTGAAGATGGTCTACCATGCTTAAAAAGAGGTTTCTTCATCATTACACCATAGTTAAACATATGTGTGTAGGGTTTGCTCATTATGAAAGACATAAAAAATGTGACATTAAGACACTTCTTAAATTATGTACAGAAGTTAGTTGCTTATAAAAATCCTCACACTGTTTAAAACAATTAATGCCAATTAGTCCCATGGCAGGTCAAACGGTCGGGGCTCAAAAACTGGCTGTGTCAGAACTGGCTTAACTTAAACAGAAATACCTAAAATATAAATCTTAGGCCCATAACTTTTAACGTGTAATGGTTGGGTGTCTATATAAGGCTGATTCCCCACTGCAAAACTTGTCAAGCAACACGCGTAGGGATCACGGCAATGATATATTGTAAGATAAGCTCATAATAGATTGTATTTGTATAGTGGTAAGTGCAATGTATTGCATATAGAATTAACATATACAGGTAGAACTAATAAACTTCTATAAGTGAATGTAACAGCAGAATGATAATGACTACAAAAAATTCATTTTTTTGCAATTTTGCTCGATATGCTTTAACATAGGTTGTATCGTAACACACTAAGCATTAAACAGTAGACATTTTTTAACTCTAGGCATTGGACAGTTGCTTACTGCAGGCTTAGCATATTTCAGTGCATATTTAATCTGGTTATACCTTAATTTTACTTAAGGTTCAACTGTGCTTTAACATACATTAAAATTTAAAATTATTGTATTTTAACAGGCATCAAACCATATTTTAACAGAGGTTTATTGATCATTGATCCATAATTTGATCTATGGTTTTAAGCGTGCTTTAACAGAAGTTTGACCTAAGCCACACTACTGTTTTATTGTAATACTGAGTGGAGTTTTAACTGTATTTTTACGTAGGTTAAATTATGGTTACACCTCAATCTAGCTCATGGTTCCAATATATTATAACATAAGTTAAACCATGGTAAAACTGTCCAACTTTACCGTATGTTAAATCATGGTTCCAAGGGTTTGGAACCATGGTAAAACCATGACACAACTGTCAAATGGCTTATTTCCTCCATGATCGCTTAGATTCACAAAAAAGACACTCAAACCACGATTCATTTTTGCTGGGGCAGGTCCCAACAGCTACCATAGCTACCGAATAAATTACTGCAGGCTATGAGCCTCCCTAATCGTTACAACCGTTCTTCCTGTTCATATCGTGAATTCCCATTTTTGACAAAGGGTTGCTGGACCAAGCAAGAATTAAGCTCCATTTTAGTTTCCTCCGTCAGAAACTGCTTCCTCGAACTTGCGGTACCTTATAGTCTTAGACGACCCTTGACACAAACGTTTGACAAAGAATTTACCTTTACTGGGGTCATGAGGTGGAAGGAGAGCAATGACAGATAAAGGTTTACCTCCTCGTCTGAGTAAACCGTGTGGTCTACTAATGACCGAAGGCGCCCTTGAGACTGCGGTAAGTAGTAAGGGAGAAATGTCGGAGGCTCTGCTTTAGGTGTACTGGTCGAAGGTTTAGTTTTGCTGGGGACGACAGCCGGTTGCTTCTTGCAGAAAGTAGACGGAATGTAATGGTACGCCGTTTCCACCAGTTCGTCCCATTCAAGGCGGGGAATCGTCGATGTACGACGTAGCTGACGAATGTTCATAATATCTATCTGAAGAACCTTGCATCAACCTGCAAATCAACAGAGGTCTAGAAGGTTAAAAGCTGTCTAATGTTTGCTGGTTCGAATTAACCATAGGAACAATGAGTGACCATTCTAAATCCTATGCCTTTTCCAAGCGGTGTAGCGCACTGGACGACAATGGGCATCACTACGTGGCGACTATGACGCGGCGACGACGTGGTCGGTAATGTGGCGACGGCAGGATGGTCGGGTGACGTGACGAAGAAAACCCTAAAGCACCATATGAAGGTGCTATGGTGCGACATGCAAAGGTACAATGTGCGACATTGTGAAGTGCTACAGTGCAACGTTCAAAACCCTAGCATTCCCATGCAAAGACGTGGTCGCTGATAGATTGGACTCTATCGTTTGGATGAAGGGAGCTTCTGTCGGCCTGCAAGATATCGGAGGTAGAGACAAGAGAGAAGACGTACGTATGGTGTTTCACCTGCCCAACTGTGCTCGACAGGGAACTGACGACTCGTCACCCATACACTTGACATCACCACCCTCCTGCTACGATCGTGCCTACCATCTGAACTTTTATCATAGTCTGATGGGAATGATGAGCATTTAACTCCAGTTATCTTACCAATTGGCTTGGTTGCATTCTTTGTAGACGAAAGACTCCCTACAAATGTTTCTTCGAGCTTGAAGCAAAATCTGCTTCACTTCCTTGACCGCTGACATGGTTGCGGAGGCTGAACTTCCCTAACGCTTCGTTGGTATACAGCCATTGCTTTCTTTGGGTGGGGGGGTGGGTTGTTTCGTGGTGAACAGGAAGGCCATTTTCGTGTGTCAAATCCTCAACATCGGCATCTTTAAGAAGAACATCTCACAGTGTAAGATAGGCTGTCAAGAAGTCAGTATTTGCGGCAAGCTTTTGTCCTCGGTGCTTCCGCGGGTTATTGCCTCGGATAAACTCAGTCGATTTAAAGGAACAAACTGCATTTATTTACGTTGACAAATGCTCTGCTCACTTGAGGGTCGATTTCCAATCGGTTGATTGCGGCTTCTCGCATCATCACTCAACCGTCAGCTCTCATCAACTCTTTTACAACTCATTCTATGCATGTCCTGCCTGGTGGCGAACTCTCGCACCTGGCGAGTGGCGTTCAATGCCCACTGAGAACTCGCTACATATTGAGCGTTACACATGATGACGGAAGAGCTGGATCCTTGTCACTTGACACATTCTGGCACTTTCGTACGTCTTCCTGGATGGAGCGACCATTGTCATATGCTTGACGAGGTTGTTTAGCCGTGGGTGGTTTGAAAGCTGACACAGACGGCGCCGCGAACATTTTCTCAACTGCGATCAAAACGTTTTTTTCCATTCGATAATCGAAGGCCGCCAAATTAGCAGAATTAGCAGAATTTAATTTTTCACGTACAGCCAAAACACGGCTAGAAACGGACCTAAAATAGCAGGACTGATGATCGTCATTCGAACGAGCGTTTCTCACACCAAGAATAATGTGTTGAATTTGGAGGCAAAACTTGGGCTGCACAATTTAAATTAATGTTCAAATCCGCAAATACCTCCGACAGGGATTTAGTAGGTTTAATATCCGAATCACCAATGCCGAATTCTTTACGAAGGCAACAAGCTGGATGACTGCATGACGAATCCAAAGAGTTCGAACGCTTCTTCATTTGTTGTTGTGGCCATCTGATTTGGCCCATGCAGCTTCAAACTTCAAAATGTCCTTTGAGGAATAAAATTTACAAATTTCACTAGGTGTTTGTGCAGAAATCACAGCTCCTGCACTTTGGATAAAAAGGATGTCAATCTCCCGGCGTGATAGCACGCATACACAAAGTACACACTTTAGACATGGATAAAGTTAAACGCAGTGCAGAGCAACCTGCTACTCGTATGCCCAGAAACAAAAGGGAGAGTCAATGGGTAGGCGTCAATGAGTTATGTAAAATGCAGCGCAACCTTGTGGGGAGCCGATACGCTGCTATTTTGGGGTTAATGTTGAGCATGGACCATTATCTCAAAACGAAATAAGCTTAAATTTAGAAAGGTAATTCTTTTAGGAAACAAGTAAAAACATACAGAACAAAATTCAAACTACATTTAAGTGACTGACAACATCTTTCTAGCTCTGCAATAAATGAAGCGTCACCTTGGAAGGTACAAACTCATGATCCAGCCAGAACGTTTTAATTGCACTTTATACCACTTGACATTACAACATGATCGTGCAATGCGTAGAATATTGCTGTCAAAAGTTTCAGTACTAAGTACAATGAAAGTTACAATCACAACTTATATTTTTTCAGAAATATTTAGTAAATTCGTAGAACACCTCACGGGTTTTACAGTATTTATTACAGGAAAAACATACCTGCATATATGAATCATCCCAAAACTCCATTTCGGATTCTTCAGGTTCTCCATCTGGCCAGTCGGTACATTCTAGAGCCTGTTAAGAAGAATTTTATATAGTGTTACTCTGGAACAGGCATCAATTTTACACTGATAAAATATATCTTCCCAGATGTATGGTACACACTGCAAGCGGGTAATTTTTTCCCTAATGGTACTACGTTGCTAGTTTTATCAGAGAACTTACCTTACGATAGGAACTGAGAGCTGCTCCATAATCTCCTCTTATTTCCTCTTCCAACGCTCGCTGAGAAAGTTCACGTGACCCGAAACGTGAACTAAAGATGCCTCGAACGACATCATAGTTATCAATAGTCTTGTACAATCTATAAACCAATAATGACAGTTTTAAATATGTTGAAAATGAATTTTACCAGGAGAGACATAAAATATACCCCTTCCTCACTTTTGTATTTGCACACAATCAGTTATGTTGCAGGGACTAATGTACCATTTTACGCTACATGACCAAAACCTTGTTTAATATGTTTGTCCACAGTTATTTGGAAACAAAACTTTACAAACTACTTTTACTAAGTTCAGCAGAAACAATTTCATTATTGAACAAGAGTAACGTTATAGTCGGAGTTTACTGAAGTCACCGATAGAGTAAATTTCCAATCAAGGTAGGGCGATAAACCCATTTTTCATAACCATACTTCTGTCCATGGAGGACGCTAACTCTATCATGGAAAAACATCAATTTCCCAGGGTACCTGGCTGAAATTGTTTTTTATTGCCTAGTGGAAATATACATTACCTACTTTTTATAGCAATCCTTATTTCCTGATGCAATCTCCCCTTGAGAAAACTTGTTGGCTTCCCTGCCAGACTTGGTTGCTTATTTTACTGCGTATGCGTGACCCAGCATAAAAGCATTGGCTAGGGGACTTGCTTCATTTGGTTTCGTACCTTTGAATTACTATGGTAACTCAAGAGGGGAGGTAGGGCGGGTTGTGGTAATGTATATTTTCGTTTAGGCAACAAAAACCAAATTCAACCAGGTACCTCTAGTAAATTGATGTTTTTATATGCCAACAAAATATCCATTACCTACTTTTTATAGCATTTTTACAAACTTCTTCACCTGGTGGTGGGACCATAGTAATGGATGCCCAAGCTACAAGCTAGATGCCCCAAAGTCAAAGTCAATTAGCGAACCTGAAGCGACGGGAACGCAGCGAGGACGGCTGAACAAGGGTCGTTTCTGTCCTTGCAGGGAACCCAGCAAAATAAGGGGTCGACTTGTCCTTGTGGTCCTTTATCACGTCCCGATGTAGTGTGAGAAGAAAAAGATGTATCCAGCAGGTACTGTCTCAAGAAACAACGACCATAGCCAAGGAATAGTAGGGCTCGACGACCAACGTGGATCCTTACAGGTTCAAGGGCGAAGTATGAAAATCTACAACAGCACAGGTACTTGGATTCACCTTCATTGAAATGAAGTGATAACGTTGCTTGAAACTGAGGGACAAACAGTGAACGACCCAGTGAAACTTCAGGAACAGATGGTGTGTAAATCTGGAAGACCTGATGACGCGAATGAATGACGATTGGCAGTCTTGTGGACGTGATTACTTCTTCGTTGTCTTTTCTATCCTTTCTCTTTTTTGTTTTATCTTAGGCAGATGGAGCACTCTCGGTTGATGATGGGACGAACTTTGGTGACAGCTGGAAGAGACGAACGTGATTCAGTTTAAGAATAAAATGAAGATAGACGGTCGCTCGTAGGTGGGATGAAATAAGAAAGGAGTAAGCCTCTTGCAAGCAAGATATTGGGCTGATTTTGGGACCACAATGTGACCCAGTTAGTAGTGAAACGCATGTGGAAGTTAACTTCGCAAGTTGGAAAGCGAAGGGTGGAGGATAATAACGGTCCAGGCGAGCATCTCAATGTTCAATGGTCAATGTTGGTCAATGTTTGCGTTGTACATTGGGCGTTCTCCAGTTTTTGCAAAAACTAGAAAACGCCCAATGTACAAGGCATTATTGGATAAGACTGTGTCGTGGAACGTACTGACGACAGTAGGGTCATGAAGGAGATGGTGTGAAACGGTGGGAACCGAAACCACAAATTGAGGTGTAGGAGGAGACGTCTAACGACCGATCATCTTGAGCAGGAAGTAGTTAGCACTAAGACGCCCGGCAGCAACAGGAATGTGGTGAGGATGGACGAACGAGGGTTGTTTTCATGGGCTTAGAGAACCCAGTACAATGAGGAGTCGTTTTGCTCTTGTGGTCCTCCAGCACATCCTGGTGTAGAGGTCGTAGTGGTCGGGATATAAGCAGGGCTACAAATTAGGGAAGTGTAGCCTGGTCCTAAGCTGTGAACCGCTGAGTGGAGCACCTGTTAGGAACCAAAAGATTGGACGGCGTTAGAACACGGTCGTGTTGAGGGCCGCAGGGCACCCAAGTAAGGAGACTGGACCGATGTAACGCTGTCAAGACTCATACAATGCTGGTGCTGTTGCTCCAGAGGGACGGTTCATGCCAACATTGGTTCAGCGTGATAGTGCTAGCATTGAGGAGCTGGTGTGGCCAAAGCAGCCAAGGGTAACCTTCCCTGGTATGCGCATGACCTGAATAAGGCCTTGTTGTGTTAGGAAAAGATGGTGGTGCAATGGGCACAGAACGACCATTAGTTGTGAAAAGCAAACGACCGCTTCGAAACTTGGAGAGAGAAAGCAGCGCCCCCTTCTACTTCTTCTGGAAATGTTAAGGCGAACTCGTTGGTAGCAGAGGAAGAAGCTGAATCTCGGAGGCAATCGAGATGAGTTTGGCAGTCTGTATGATGATTTTTTGGTGAAGTCAAGTCGCTTCTAATTTTAGACTGGCATTCGTCAAGGAGAGAAACTTGTGATGCTAGGGTGGTGTGGCCATACGGAGACTGTTAGATTCCACTGAGAGCCAGTGGGCCGCAGTCCAAAAGGTCGCAATGTTAAGGTCCAAGCTAGCGAGATTGTCAGATGATAACTACAATCCACGAAGAAGAGCTGCTCATAGAGCTGTGACTGAGGAGAACAATGACACGGAAGTAGAGGTAAGGGAGGCCGTGGACCCCAGTGTCTTCGCAGTGTCTTTGCAGTGATAGAGTGAGGAGAAGACAAATTTGGGCAGTAGGACCAGTGAAGAAGGATGCGGTCATACGACTGCAGGCAACACCTCAGTATCCGTAGACGAAGATGGCTGAACAGGGCCAGTCGTTGAAGGGGACGCAGGAAAAGTCATGTGCAAATCAGGCCGCGGTTGGAATTGAGGCTCAGTAGGGATCCCCGTGGTGCGTCCCAGTCTTTGCTGGAAAGTGAAGCTGGTGAAAGCTTGGACGACCTGGTTGAAGGCAATGAACCACCTGGTGTAATGATGCAACCGGGTCGAGAGGTATTCTCAAACGGGTCGAGAGGCGGCGACTGCCGGAAAGACGACCTTGTAGTCGGCGAGGTCCCTTCAGGTGAGGAGACGGCCGAACCGAGGTAGCCGTCGAGGTAGCTTACTAGGCATTTGTGTGTGTGGCAGAAGCGAGGAAGTCCATGACTCGTTTGCGGGCCTGCTGAGCCGAATGGATCCTGGATCGTTTTGATAGATTTCGATCGAGGCCCAGTCCTCCTTTGTTATGGTCTTTCAAATGGGGCATACGTGTGTGTAGTAATCGCAAGATCAGTGTTTTCGACAAACCAAGTGTGGGTCGAGGTGGAATAAAGTTCAACTTGAATTTGAGGGGTTATATATCCCTGTCCCATTCTTTTGAAGCACTCTTCGTGGATGATGACTTCTCCTTTACATTGTTGCAGTAATGTTTTCGAATCGGTTAGGCCTCGCTCTCGTCAGCTAATGCTAATTCAAGTGCTGCACAGCTGGGAGGCGATCTGAAGATTAGGGACTATGTAAGAGGCTCGGAGGGTGACGTCAACTTCCAAAACATGATCTTTGAAGGGAGAACAGGTTTAGGAGACGGGGGAAGAAAGTGCTTCTCTATGTAGAGGAAAAGAGGCATCCAAGATGCGGTCCTGTTCTGATGTGGCCGTGCAGAAGACGGGAGCCGTGTAAATTCCAGGTAGGTATGTAATGCATAAATTGGGCATTGCAACCTTTTACCGCTAGTTAGGTCCACTACCACGCAAAACCTAGATGACAAATGGTCGCGGGGTCTTGCCTGGATGCTGGTTCTTGGCGCGGAATTCTGATGGGAGCAGCAGAGGACACTCGGCCAGTCTTTACTGAAGTAGGGTCACCCACCCAAGAGAGGGCCGCCAATTCGCTTTCACGGGCCGCTGTGGCCATAGCCACCAGAAACACCATCTTCAGTGTCAAACACAACAATGAGAACTTGTGAATGGGCTCGTAGGGGTTGACAATTAAGCTTAGACAGCACCAGTGCGTGATTCCAAGGCGGGAAGAGAAGTCGAACCTGTGGGTAGAGACTGTCAAACCTGTGGAAAAAGTTGGAAATTATCTTGCTGATCACAGCGTCGGAAGGGCTTATGCAAGTCAGGATATAATTAATGATGAAACGGTTCTCTCTGATAGCGATAGGCGACAGACTCGCCTGAAAAAGAGATTCCAAAGGAGGTGACTGAGGGATCACACGGGTTCACTGGTCGTTACACCAGGCAAACCATCACCGCTACTTATATTCGTAGACATTTATCATGGCTCTCTGTGGCATTGTAAAAGGCAACGAGCCACAGGAGACGAGAAATCCGCCATCTTCAAACTGACCTTTAAAGTCTCCACGCGTAAACATGAAGAAAGGCCAAGTTTGAGTGCATGTCAGGCCTGTGTCAGGAGAGAAAATCCAAGGTCAGCAGCAGAGTAACGGGATCTTCCTGTGACAGGTCCAACACGCCCACGAATCAAACTGGATCTTGTTCAGGACCTTGTGATGCAGGAAGAACGGAGGGAAAGCATACGTAAACATCCCGTCCCAAGGGATCAAAGGGATCCGTGAATGGGGAGATAAACTGATGAAGTTGTTTATTGTAGTGAGTGGCAATCAGGTTGAGCTAAGGCTACCCCCACTTCAGGAAGATTGACTGGCGTATCGTAGGGGCTAACCACCATTCCGTAGTCGGCACCGTGTTCGTCTTGGACACCCCATCAGCCAGCAAATTCAATTTTCCTGCTGTATGACTGGTAGGTGCGTTACTTGAAATTCTTAGGAGATATCAGTAAACAAATGATGGAGTTCTTAACGGTGAAAAATTACAAAATTTTCCGAGACTTTCTGTCCAACTTGATTAACACTCATCTTCACCAAGTTAAGATATTAGATCTTTCAAAACTCGATCTCACAATATCTTGCAAATTTTCGACAGCTTTAGCAAGTTTGATGGTATAACTGCTTCACATCTGTCTTCCTCGGGCACTAAGTTTCAGTCCGTTCTCCGTCTCCAACTACGTCTTCATTTTGTGTTTTGAAAAACGGCGCCTTCCGTAGCCTCTCGTATTTACGATGTTGCTTGTTCCAAT
>JAHWFP010233498.1:100045-126332 GCA_023313725.1 Lithobius niger | reverse complement strand
GGGATGGTGATGGTTTTTATGGGTGTTGCTGGCTCTTCGATGTTATTGTTTTTGACTTTTTGGGTTGGTGGAAAGCTGTCTGGGTAGTGATTGAGTTTGAATTTCTTCTTGGTTAGCGAAGTGGCATGGTTGAGTGCGTCGGAATCCATGGATCGAATTTTGGCCCGTTTCAACTCGTTGTTATATATGGCCTGTTTGATAGAAACAGGGTGGTGGGATTTGAAGTCAATGGTGCGGTTGGTTTGGGTGGGTTTTTGATATGGTTGAAAGGTGATGTTATTATTGTGGCGTTCGAGGAGGAGGTCAAGGAAGGGGAGTTGATGTTGTTCATTTTCATGTTCGACTGTGAACTGTATGCTTGGGTGTCCGCTGTTAAGAGCTTTGAGCACACTGGAAATGGTTTCGGCTTTCATAATGGCAAGGATGTCATCGACGAATCGAAACCAATCAAGTATATCCTCGCAAAAAGCTATGGTAGTGTCTTCATCGTATTTCTGGAGTACAATCTCAGCCAACACTCCAGAGATACGGTAGCCCATTGGACCACCTTCTATTTGCTGATAGTAGTGATTTTGGTGCTTAACGTACGTTGTGTCTAGTAGCAGTTTGAGAAGTTTGATGATTTGGGCCGGATCCACATTTGTGTCGCCTGGGTCAATGTCAGCATCACCGAGTAATTTTAGGACGTGTTTACAGGTTTCATCTCGAGGAAGGCTTGGAAAAAGGTTTACCGCATCGAATGACACCAAAACGTAGCCATCAGGAATGTGTAGATCTTTTAGATTGTAAACTAGTTCTTCGGTGCCTTCTATTGTGAATTTTTCGTTAACGAGTGGTTTTAGGAGTTTACTGAGAAAAATGTCAAGCTGTTGTCCTGGTCCATTTTTAGCTGAGGTTATGGGGCGGAGGGGGTAGCCCACTTTGTGAATTTTGACTTGTCCGAAAATGGAAGGAGGTTTTGGATTAATTTGAGTGAGTTCGGAAGCAAGATCGTCCGTTATTATGTCACGAATGGATGTCTGTTGGAGGTGAACTTTAATTTCGTCTTGGAAGTTTGAAGTGGGATCGGTGGATAATAATTTATACGAAGCTTGGTTGTTAAGATCCAACGTTGTTTACAGGATTCCATGCCTCAAATGCCCTACTACATACATAGGACACACAAAACGCTTGGTCAAAGTAAGAAATTCCGAGCACAAAACTGCTGTTCAACAATTCGATTTAAACGATGGTCTAGCAGTACACCACGTCGACACCGGACATAACCCCGATTTCGAGAATACCGAAATTTTATTTTACGAAAAGAGATTGTATCCAAGACTCGCACTAGAATCACTCGCAATAGCCACACAAAATCCACCACCATGCAACCTAACTAAAGGTGCCTTCGGCCAAATCAAAGCTCTCCTTCCCATCACACACAAAACTGTAGCAGCACGAAGCACCAAAACTGACCCCAAAACTGGCCCAATCACAACAGGGGCAATAAAGCAATAAAACTTCAAAATTCAAAATCAAACGAACACTGCAGAGACGAAGAAGCTTAGATGTAGTCAAAGTGTGTGTTCCAGATGTCGTGTAAATAATGTAAATATTTTTTTTTTTTTTGGCCTGACGAAGATCCACGATTTGGATTGAAAATTCGCCGACGTTCATCAAAAACAGTTGAGTGAGTTGACATTTTTATCTATAAACCTATTTCTTTCCTCTCCTGTGAGGTTCGCTGAAAGCGGTGTCAACTGTACTGCCTTACTTCACTTTGCTTTTAAAGGAGTTGTAGGTAACTTCGTTATTACAATTGAAAACCATAAGTTTTAATGAAAAACAGTCAAAAATGAAGCTAAAGTTCTGCGCGAGAAATAGAACATTGGCAACCACTTCTCAAGCTGCTTAAACTGGCACAAACTGCATATCTTTACAACACACGGTTCAGAAATTACGTAAAATTTAACTACAGTATAGCATGTAATTTTGCACTCCAATAGCCTGCGTCTGGAGTGCTAAATCGATTCTTGGAGTGAAATTTTAAACTGTGCAACGAGTATCCGAATATTTCGACCCTCCTCATGATCACCCAGCTGGTTCTTAGCACCTCTGCCTCAATATTTCCTAGTCTTTCGCGATACTTCTTCATTAGGTGACTAACTATTAGGTGATGGTGACTGGGTGACTACTCAAATATGCAACGCCATTTTCACAAGTAAAATCCTAAATTTCTGTAAAAACTGACTGTCCAAAAATTAAAGGCAATTACATTGATTTTTACTTTAATATCTTACCTTCGGGCCTCTAACACGACAATTGGACGCAAAATGGAGTGGTAGCAACATATTACGTATGTCCGATGCAACAATTTCATTACTGTATCACCAAAACAAGATCTGGGGGCCGCCATTGTTTTGCTGGAACGCGCAGAAATTAATGCCGGTAGATGGTAGGCCTCAGTTTCGACACGCAGCCGACTGAGATAGCTCGCGCGCATAGCGGAGCTCGTGCCGATTGAGAGCTGTGGGTAGCTCAAGCGTGTGGCAGACGACACGTAGCTGGTCAGTGTTGCTGTGCTGTTCGGACAGTTCTCTTAGCAGTTAATTTTTTTAAAAATGTTGTCAGATGGATTTCTGTTCGAACCTACACGAGCAGAAGGAACTTCGTTTGATGATGAAGTTGTTTCTCGTAGTTCGGAAGAGGACGTTGCCGACAAAGTAGGGCACACAAATTGGTGTACGTGTCAGCGCTGCATGGTGATGCCGACACAAGCCGAATGCGTTTGCTGCAAAGAAGTGGAAAAACTGGAACCAAAAATGACAGGTAGGTGCAAGAAAAAATCCGAGAAGCTTACTTGAACGTAACTTAATTCCGTTTTATCAGTTCTAATAAATAACAGATTTAAAGTATACAACGGGCCTAGTTGAAGAGCAGATTATTCATTGTAATCGGAAACATTTTTCTTAGTACACCGACATCGTGCGACGAGCCAGCCGCTATCATTTCATCAGCTAGTGGGCATGGCCATTACTAAGAAGGGGGAGTACGTTAACAGCTGATGTATTAATGTGAGCTACGTAATGAGCGATGCTAAAAGTTGGCCGCTGATTTGAACAAAGGGATATCATGGGAGTCTCAACGAAGAGATGGGAGAGGCAGGACTGTTGCTAGGATTTTTTTCTGAGGGGGGAGGTGGTGACTAGCAATTTTACGATACCACCACGCTGTTTTACGCGCCCCCACAGCGATCCCCCTCCCCCCCAACCACAACTTATGAATACAGTCCAATCATTAAAACGAAAACGATAAAAAAAAAGTTGTAACAAATTGAGAGTGGATAAGCTTTTTTACGCCCCATTCTGTCTTTTTTGGGGGCTCTGCCTCCCCGCGAAACACGGCCCTGGGGAGAGGTATAAAACTGACATGTGCCGGAAAATGTAAATTAAGCTTTTGATTTTTAACAGTATAAAATTGTGTATAAATTAACGTCACTCAATTTCTTTTGTATGTATCACACTATCCCCATCATTTAACTAAGGGACCGTTCATTATTTATCAACGGGGGTGGGCTGGTGGATTGTTGTCGCCAGTACAAACAAAATTCATGCCCCCCCCCTTTTTGTTGTTGGTGTTTTTTTTGCCCCCCCCCCAAAAAAAAAATTTGTATTATAATTTTCATTTTCATGAAATGAGTGGACGATACATACTAGGCTAACTTTAATACCTTGTGGGATGTGCTGAGCTAAATAAATTTATTAACTTTCTATAACTTGCCGTGCATTTACTCTCTCGCAGTTTTTTTTCTTGACCCCCTCCCCCCTCCTGATAGCAACTTCAAAAATTTTTTTTAGCCCCCCTCCCTCTTCATATAAAAATTTTCATGCCCCCCCCCCCCCTCATTTTCGCCGGCCCACCCCCGTTCATAAATAATGAACGGTCCCTAAACGCACAAAAGATAGTTTCTTCAGTTTACTCACGTCTTAATATTATTAATTTGGGAATAATTGTTGATTATCAATACAAGTAAAACGGTGCTGTATTATGCTAAAGAAAATGAGGCGGCCCAACAAAATTTGTATCACGTTGGGGGGAGGGGGGGACGAATGACTTTCTAAGCAATACACTTTGCTTGGGGGTGGTGGGGGAAGTAATAGAAAATAGGTGTTGCGTAATTTATTGCTTTGTAGCTCCACATTAGAAAACGGGATCGAAAGTAAATGAATCTGTGGCAACCTATTAAAGTTAAGTTGGTTTATTGCGGCAGACGGTAAAAGTAGCCGACATGTAGTAGCCAACTGTCCGAACAGCACAGCAATACTGACCAGGTACGTGCCATCTGCCACACGCTTCAGCTACCCACAGCTCTCAATCGGCACGAGCTCCGCTATGCGCGCGAGCTATCTCAGTCGAAACTGCGTGTCGAAACTGAGGTCTACCATCTACCGGCATTAATTTCTGCGCGTTCCAGCAAAACAATGGCGGCCGCCAGATCTTGTTTTGGTGATACAGTAATGAAATACATATGTTATGTGTTGCTACCACTCGTTTTGTGTCCAATTGTCGTGTTAGAGGCCCGAAGGTAAAATATTAAAGTAAAAATCGATGTAATTGCCCTTTAACTATCAGTATTTCTGTAACGAAATGATGTACAGCTTTGCGATATTTTAACATCAGCTACATACACTTGAAAGTGATTGTCCAACGATAACGACCGATGGCAACATGCTCTCTAGACAGATGTGATAAGAACCAATCGGGCCATTTCCAAATCTCTACAGGAAGAACGCCTAGTCCTTTATCCACCACACACTGTGCCTGACAAAGCGCACAGGACCGTCCTCCCACAACTGCAGCATTTCTTATTAAAATATCTCGGTCTTAAATAGTAGTCCTAATTTGAGTTTTAACATGTCACCCTTGCTGGATGCACAAAGGAAAAAGATGAGCATTTCTAGTTGTAAGAGTAGGGTAATTGTTGGTAAAGAAAGGTAGAGAGTTATATGCAAAAGTCAATTTAATATAGGCAAGTACGGAGTCCCACAGGACTGGAACTTTCATTATCGAATGAAAGGATCCTTGTAATATACCAAACAAGTTATTCAGAGAAATAGTCCCTTCACACCAGTACACTGTAATAAAGCTGCCAGCATTTAGGTACTGAAATTTTGGATCACTAAAATGGTAGTTACAAACCTGATGAGACTCATATTATATGGACAATGGATAAAGTTATGTTCAGAAGTGCAGACTGAATCAAACGGCAAAAGAAATAACTTGAGACCTACTATGTCATTCGCAGTTAAAAGATCAAAATCTGTACAATCCTGCATAGCATTTATTCAAACTGTTAAAATAGCTTTTCAAGTGCTTACTCTGCTAATTTCAACCAGGTTGTTGTTTCTTTAGAAGAAGGAGGTTGAGCAGTGCGTTGTCGTTTGGAACTGGATCGAGGAGACTGGTTGACATCAGCGCACATGAGGTATTCTTCAATCAACAATATTCCTAAAAAATACAAAAATGAAACGTTGGTAGTCCACAAAGTGGTTCAAGCTAAACTTTAAAAAGTACAAGATTCTATTAAAGCTTTTTTAAAAAGCATAAGTACCCAGACTCTGTTGCATGCTTGCAATGCATGCAGTTGTAACATCATCCAAATTAAGCTTCAGTTTGGTGCAGTGGTGATATGCTATTTCCTATAATACAAGAGAACATACACAATTATGTATTTCCTCGATGTTATGCGTAAAGAGGATAAATCTCTTTTTTTTTAGTGTCATTTTAAACTGAGCACCAATCAAGTATCATTTGATAAAAGCAGTAATTTAGAATCCACCGTGAAAGGCCTGACGTTTTGTTCAAGAGCTAAAAAGAGCTAATTTTAGTTTTTATTGCCTAACCGAAAATATATATTACCTATTTATATAGCGTTTCCCTCCTTTTGAGCTATTAATTGCCTAGAAACTTGAAAGTTGGCTTCCCAGCCGGGCTTGTACTACTGCGCATGCGCAAGGATGGGCTGGCTATATAAACTCGGCGCAGCCGTCTGATGGCATTATTTCTCGGCACCCAGAACCTAGACGATGGAGGGGAGGCCTGGGTGGGAGTTAAGGTAATGTATATTTTCGGTTAGGCAATAAAAACTAAAATTAAGCAGGTGCAGGCCCTGCAATTTAAGTCTTTTTATAGCCGACGAAAATATACATTACCTATTTTTATAGAGGACTTTGTAACCCGGAGGAGGGCTAGGTTCGCTGTTCCCTCTCGTAAAAGCCGGCATCCCGGGAACTAGTCCCTGGCGAAGACAACCCTGAGTCCTAGGCCAATTATCACTGAAATTGGAGTAACATTGAGCGGATCAGAGGCGGTCCGCTGTGTTGGGAGTATTATCCTTCAGTGAGGCCAGGTATTGCGGTAAGGATGAATAAGAGTCTAATAATGGTTAAAGAAGCAGAAGAGAGCATCGCAGCAGGGGTCTTAACATCGTGGGGTACAAGGTAGAAAATCAGAAAATGAATACTGAAAACTCCTACCTTGCTGGGAGGATGAGGATCACTTGGAAGGCGGTCCGGTGGCTGTAGTTGTGGCTGGTATCGGCAGAAAAAGAACGCACTTGGTACGGACAATGTTCGTGGGCACGAGAACACTTGAAGAGGCGGACCGCAGTGGATGTGAAGAGCGGATGGCGCTCATAAGGTGATGGTAAAAGTGAAAAACGTGTATCATGGAACATAGCAACAAAATGCTAGCTGATAAAGATATAGAGCCGAAAAAATCTGGTGATGATGAGTAAGTCTTCTCTCGCACTGTTGAGTGTGTCTTGTCGTTTTTTTTTTTTGTTTTTTTTTGGAAATGAAGGTTCAGTAAGAACTTAGGTGGGGATGTTGAATGCCCTGTCCCAGACGGGAGGCGGATGAGAGGAAAGTTCTATTGAAAAAACGAGGATCGTGATTGTACCGTCTTTAGACGGGAGGCGGATGAAGCAGGATCCTCACTGAAAGGTTTTGAAGCAGTCAAAAATTTGAAGAGCAAAACACAAGAGAACACTTATGAAGGGAGGACACGGAATCCCAGTGAGACACCAGAAGCCTTGCCATGACAGGGAGAGCATGGCATTGCGTCCGTGGAGGATGATGAAGTTACGGTGATACCATGATATATGGGGACGAAACTTGGCGCATTGTCATATTGCCACACGGAATATGAAGTAATGTTTTGAAACTGACTGGTGGCAAGAGCATCCTGCCAGAGTGATATCCACAAAATGTGGCAGAGGGATCCCGAAGTGGAGATGGTAGTGGGATGGAGAGTCCTGATGAACCTGGAGGACGGTAGGTGAAGCAGATGCAGCAGCAGTGGCAGAGTATAGCGGAGGCTGAGTAGAAGTAGAAGACAGAGCAAGCCTAAGACGGTGGGTGCGGGAACGCGCACAGTAATGAGCCCTCCATGGAGGGGTAGCAGAGATTGAAGACACCCAGGCATTACGTGCACGTAGCAAAGTATAATATATGCGGAGGAATCGGTAGTGCTGATTGATAAGCTCGAGTTCATTGGAATAGGCTGTGTTCGAAGCATGGAGGAGATCACTTTCGGATCGTAGTGCTTCTGCCTCCACAGCCGTCTCTTGTGGTGCTGATGTTGCGGATTGGGCAGACCGGAGAGTGTTAAGCTCGGTCCTGAATCCGTCGAGATATTCGTTAAGAAACCGTAGGTTAAAGTCAAGATTTTTCTGCTCTTTGGCGGAGAACTGTAGACCCCTTGTAATGGCTGAGCGGATCACTGTCAAAGCTGGGAACGGAGTCGGACGTGAAGGGGATGGTGCACTAGTCGGAGAAAAAACTTGAAAAGTCTTGGTGGGGGATGAGGATGAAACACGGACTGGAGAGGATGAGAATGGTGGATGTGGCCTCTGAAAGGATGGTTGTGATTTCGAAGTTGAGGACGGCATTGTAGCAGGAGCGAGACGATGTCGTGCAATCTTGATTTTTGCCGAGGCTTTAACTCCGGACGTTCCTGCAATACCGGGGATTGCCTCCGTAGCTGGAAGAGCAGGCTGTTTACGAGGATGAACGGGGGGCAGCGGACGGGGTGCAGTACGTTTGGAGGCTTTCTTTTGGGACAAAGGATTAGTAACACTTGGAGATTGTGTTCGAGAAAGAGGTTTTTGTCCTTCACGCTTACGTGCCGCACGTAGCATTCTTTGCCAGGAC
Source organism: Lithobius niger (assembly GCA_023313725.1). NCBI lineage: Eukaryota > Metazoa > Arthropoda > Chilopoda > Lithobiomorpha > Lithobiidae > Lithobius > Lithobius niger. Next base: position 118,140 of record JAHWFP010233498.1, on the reverse strand, counting down.
TGGAGTTATTTCCTGCGGATGAGCGTCCATCGACTTGATGAAATGGTAACACAAACCCGACAGTTCCATTCAAGTCCATTACGCTGTGAGTCGCTGACAGCAAGGATTTGGGTCAAAATGAAAGGCGGTGGATTTCCCAGAAAAACCCAAGCATTTACACGCCGTAGGGGAAAGTACATTAACTTCTTTCGCGTTTGTTGTATCCTTCGTTGGTGTCACTTCGACATGAGGGACGGGATATTCGGACGAAAAGTCGGACTGCACGACAGGTAGGACACAAGTAAACCGTTGGGTACGCGAATTCAAAAAGCGAGGCGGACGACAGAAGTGGCGTCCGGTGGTGGAACCTGAAAGTACAGCATGGCCTGCGGATGCAACACTGTGGTGTGGACGGGATGAAAGTAGCGCTTAGAGCTGGAAATTGCTACATGTCGCTGTAGTGTGGATGGGATGATGGGTAGAGCAAGGAGTGTGATATTGTAACATCCCTACCTGCCCCCCCCCTTCCTATTGTACCCATGCTGTAGTTAAGGAATCATTGGTTTTTTTTTGGTTTTTTTTTTTGTCGGATGGAAATGGCGTGTATAATGATGACGGAGGAGGAAAGGAGCTTTATATTTAAGTTGTGCCATGCAGGCGGGCTCAGAGAGAGCAGTGATGAACAAGTAATGGCGGACGTGCAGGAGATACTGCGAGAGTGAGTTTAGGTAACGGAACAAGATGCGCTGAGGGATGTGCGTCCTAATTCATCCGCTGGTGTCAGGGCAGCGATTCCTGAGACCAAAACTTTGCGGGAATGAAGAACCGGAGGACACATTGAAAGAGATAAAAAGTCCGGTGACTGCCGTCCCAAGACAGTGTAATAGACGTCAAAGTTGGGTGAGGATGGCAGTTCTTCACAAAGCTGGTCCACTAGGGCAGGCGAAGAGGACGGAAGAGGATCGTGGCGTACTGCATTGTCGGTAGAGGACGAGCACGCAGGTGAGAGGATAGGGATGCAGAAACGTGGTTGAAAGGTCGGAAGAAGGAACAGGCAGGCGGATGGAACATGGTGGATGAAAGGTAGGCGAAGGCTTGTTCGATGATCCGAGAGGAACAGCGAAGGTTGGTGAAGGTAAAGATGGAGGCGGACGGGGATGCGCACGTCCGAGGATCGTTGAGCCATCAGGTGAAGAGGAAAAGACTGGAGGATGGTGCCTGCAAGATGTACGGGATGCGGCCTGAGGCGGATCGGCCTCTACGAAAGGCACCCCTGGTTGTTTCTGAAGGGAACAAGGATAGTAATGCTGGGAAAGAGGCGGACGGCGGATTGAGTGGTTGTCGAACAGCTGAGGAACGTTGAGTAGGGACACATCCAGACCGACGATGTGTCACATTAGGAGGTGGAAGTTCTAGTCCTAGGGGAGGACGGAGTAGCCCTCCGCCCTGCCGATCCAAGGGCTGCATATGGGATGGACGGGAGCGGAGCCTGAACCGGTAGAATCTTGGATGTCATCCTGCGGGAAGCGGACGAGGAAGGACGAGGACGGCCGGTCCAGAGGACCAGCGGATGAGAAGAGGATGGATTAGCTCAAGGCGATCACGTTGATCACGCTGACGTTGACGTGAGCGCCCTACGAGAAATATTGCCATCAGACAGCTGCACCGAGTTTATATAGCCAGCCCATCCTTGCACATGCGCAGTAGTACAAGCCCGGCTGGGAAGCCAACTTTCATGTTTCTAGGGCATTAATAGCTCAAAAGGAGGAAAACGCTATAAAAATAGGTAATGTATATTTTTGTCGGCTATAAAAATGTGTACTTCTGAAGGTGCAGTTTCAGTAAATACACTAAAAATTCAGATGGAACAGTGGGGTCGTAAGTAGTTCACATCAAACTAACATGCAAAACAGAGAAACTACATTTTTGTTTGGCTCCGTTTTTGCTTGGAAAAATTATCTAACTAAAAAGACGACTAAAGAAAACAAGCAAGACAGTTGCAAATCTCCAGGGGTCGTAAGGCGACAGCATGAAACCACCGTCTCCAGGGAAAAATCCATCAACTCACTCATAGCGGGCATCAAAGAGTTCAAAAACAAAATCAGAGCAAACAAGCATCGATCCGACTCGACCAATGCCCAAAGTGATTGTGAGGATCCAGGATGGATCAAGGAATTAGGTAGGTATGGATGGCACCATCTGGTGGAATGCAAGGCAAAGCTTAATTAATTGAAATTATGATTAATTTTGGGCATTTTTGGGCAATGAGCGATTGAAGCTAATACTAAAGGTAAGTATTCTGCAGATAGTAAAAAACAAGCATTTCTACACAGTAAGAAACGAGCTTCTCCGCCACATCTGGTCAATTTCTGAAATTTTGGTGCATGGTCCACTGTCTAGTACGCTTCTCGGATTCTATTCCCAAGAATCTTCTCAGTTTGTCTAGATCCTTAATATTATATTCAGAGGTGATTAGATTCACGATCTCCGCTAGAGTTTGCTTGTCCTTTGCAAAGATAGCAAGATCATCGACTTATACTAGGACTACGGCACTCATCTTGAGTGTATATGCACAATTTGTCATTCTCACTTTCTTAAATCATAAGTCTGTGAATGTTCAGTCAAGGTCGTCAAACTATCTTTTTCCGGACTGCTGCAAACCATACATGGCTTTGTGCAATTTCCATACGAGACCTCCTGCAGTGCTGAATCCAGGAGCTGGTCGAAGATAAATCTGTTCTCGTAGATTTCGATACGGATATGCACACTTGATATCTAAGTGACAATTGACCCATCCATAACAAATGACTAGTAGGACAAAAAGTAGGAAAACTAGTAGGACCTCACCAAGGTGAAGGCTATCACTGGTGAAAAAGTTTCGAAGAAATCAAATCCTTTCTTCTGAGTGTTATCCTGTGCGACCAATATTGCATGGTACCGGCATGTCTTTCCTTAGGAGTCTTGTTTCATGGTACAAACCCATTAGGAACCTATGACTTTCTTGTTTTTGGGTTTCTCAACTTGCAAGTATACTTTCCTTTTAAGGTCTTCATTTCTTCTCCATAACCTTTTGCCATTCTTTAACTTGGGGCAACCTAACAGCTACTTCATAACTTTTCTGCTACTACTGCAGAAAAGGCTTCAGGATACAATTCCTGTTCGGTAGCATCTTCAAACTGATCCTCTTCACTGTCTTCATTTGCTGATGCAGTAGGGTTCTTTATTTCCGAAGTACTTCTGTACGTAGGGCTATGTGGCCAAGATGGCAGGCTTTCGGTTTCTGTACTTGACGGTGATCCTTGAATTTCGACATCACCTTTGGCCGGCCATCATTCTTCGTACTAAAATCGAAACTATTCAGATCAAATGGTATTTGATTCTTCGCACAAACTTTGCCATCATCATTGACCGAAAGTTGTCTTGGACCTCCTTGGTAACAATAACTTTCGATGGCAACGAAATACCTGACTCTTTCATCTTTAATCCTCTTCGTTAGGGCTTGAAAGTTAATGTGACGCTCGTGCCACATCATGGTGTCTGTTCGCTTCCCCGAATTTCCACTTCTCTGTGTGCTGGAATGGGGGAACAGGTGATCGCTTATTGGTCATGGTAGAGCACGTCGACTCTCTTCTTTGAGTTTCACTTGAGATGTCTTCAACATCTTCTGCAACGGTGTTTGAGGAATCTTGCAGTCAACTTTCCTCTTGCTATGAAAAATTTTCCTTCCAAAGGTGGTTTTATAAAAAGTCTCCTTGGGAATTGTTTACCACAAGTCCTTTGTCATCTTTGGATATCGAGTGGTTCTTCTGATAAATCTTGACATCAGCAATTATTTCCTTCTTATGTTCGGGGCAAACATCACACTCAGTAATAGCACTTGGATTTATGTTCCATCAACGGTGACAATAAGGCTGACGTCACCTATACCTCAAATCCTTGATGCTCCCTCGGCGAGTGCGGCTGACCGGTGTTCACATATTTGTAGTTCACGAACCATTTCTTCGTGTTACGGTACATATCAGCTGTATTAAGAGTCGACTGTGACTTGTTTGTAGAAATTGTTAATGTCTCCACAATACTGCTTGCGCTTGAAAGTCGCGACATCCTCTTGACGAATGATTCGATGTGTACTTTGGGGTCTGGACTTGCTGGTTGGTCGGATAATCTCGGGCATAATATCCATGAACAGCCACATGAATAGCACTAGAATCCTCTTCCACAAGAATCATTTCTTTGATTAGGGCTCTTCGAGTTCTGACGACGTCGACCACCCTGTTCCTCGGAGAGCCTTCAGAATTCTCCATTCTTTCTCTTGTATCAATGAGGTGTGGACGTTCAGTACCTCTAGTGACGATCGGGGCCATTGGGTTTCGACTTTTTCATTTAATAATTGCTCCTTCAAAACTTTGGGCGTAAATTCTTTATCTTACAAAGCGTAGTCTTTCTACTACGGAATCCCTTTGGAGGGGCGAACCACAGATCATCTTGTATACGTGTTCCTCGTCTGCTATATTTACACCAGCATCCGTGAGATCTGCTGCACTGATACTTCGCCATTGTCTCACCACGTTCCATATTCAAGAAAACAAATTCTTTCCTTAACATCTGACGCAGGATCGTGACTTCGACTCATACACAGCTGACAATGCTTCCCATAGCAGTTGAAAGGTCTTCATCAAAATCTTAATATCAGATTCTAATGCTAGGGTAATTATTGCTAAGGCAGTGATTCTCTAAAAATTATATTGGCGGGTAATACCTGGATGTGCCTTTTCTTCTTGGGCAGTAGGTATGGTTTCTGATTTCTGATCATCCACAAAACCAAATAAACCTCACTCTAACAAAAAACATTTTGCATCAAATTTCCAATACCTATAAATTCTATCATGAAGTTTGGCAAACCGTAATGTTAATCCACTTAAAGTGTGTTCACTATCTTGTACATTCATGATGATGTCTCGCAAAAACAGTAGGTTTAATAGCTGTAAAGTACAGCACTGTCGGCATATGTACTATTACATAAAACAAACTTATACGGTTTCTTCCCATAATGGTAATTATTGAGAGTACAGTATTCTAATGTATACATGTGCTTTCCCACATAAAACACATTTGTACGGTTTTTCTCCTGTTGGCTACGCAAGTAATATATTACCTATGCATGCATGTTCCCTACTACATAAAATACTTAAATGGCTTGGACGGGTTATTTACAAAGTGACATGTTCTACATTTATGACATGCGGGATGTCTGTCACCGGGGTTTTTTTGGTGAAAGCAAACTTCGTTGCCAATGACCATGAGAGCATTTTCAAAGGTTTGAGATGCTATTTTTAGCACAGCAAAAACACCTGACCAGGTTCATCGGGTGCTCAAACAGGTGTGGTAAGGCCTGATGGCTAACGAGCAGGGATGCCATCCGGTGGTGAGCCATTGAAGGTTTTGAGCATTGAGCATAAATATAAACTATGGATGTGAGATACTAACAAAATTGGCTTGTTGCTCGCATTCATACTCAATAGAACTTGAATCCAGTGAAAATGCGATAACTTCACCAATTTTTAATCAATTTTGAGATCCCAGTATACCACATTCATCACCTGGAAGAGAGATTTCCAGTGGTGTAAATTAAAACACAGTAGCTCAAACCATTTTAAAGTTATATTCTAAAAACACGAAAACCATTTGTCCCCCCCCCCCCCACACTCCGTTAAGTAGTATTTTAATTTTTGTTACCATAACAAATTAAAAAGAAATTTGGAAAAAATGTGTCCACCAAATAATACTCAAAACTCAGCTCAACTCAAATAAAATTAATTTTACTCCCACACCTCTAATACAAAAAAAAATTACTTGTAACTAAAGGGAAATATTTTTGGATGGAAATGACACCGCATTCTTGGGTCGTCGTACTGTGCAGTAGGACTATCACGTACAGAAGCTTGAAAGTAACATTTAAAAACAGCGCATCTTGCATACGACAAAAGCACTACGAACGAAATGATGATATGAAGGAAGAGGGGTGTCATTCAACCTACTGTTTGTATTTCATGTAGCATGCACTAGCAATACTCGATTTGAAAACAAGCACAATCACCATTATAGTTTGTTCCACACTATGTTTGCAGAAAAATGATTGTATGACGCTTCGTTTTCTTGCACTACGAGTGCAAAAACATTGGATATGACACTTGTAGACGCTACACAGTTACTGTTAGAATCTGCGGGTGCAATATTTATATGTGTTTTTTGAATTCGTAGTGCAAGGAAACGTGGAGTCAAACAGTCAGTTTTCTGCAAACATAATGTAGAACAAACTATAGCTGTCTCTCATTGTTTGTTTACAAAGTGCAACTATTTAGTAGGTGCAAATCCAGCCACTCTGCCGTAGGAGTCGACGTGTAGGTTAGTCTGACAGGACGGGCAGGGAAACGTGAAGAGAAGCGGGTTTGTTGGTCAGATTTGACCTACTCCACCGTAAGTGCCCATTGACTGATCGTTCAAGTCTATTGACGGTGGAGGGAATGCTTTCTGTTCCAAATTGTAGTATTGTTTTCCAAATTTTATTCAGATTCCAGTTTTGCAAGCAAACCACAAAATCAAAGCTTTGTTTTGGACATCGAGCATTAATTAAACAAAATAAGCACCAAAATAAAAGGCTAGCATTTTTGAGCAAGTGGACATTTCTCATAAACCATTCAGTGAATAATTTGATCATATTCTAAACCATAGTACCCACTGCATCATCATACCCCAATCGGTTGCATTCATCACTTTTATTAGACCCCAAATATAACCACTGTTACGGTAGTTTTAACGCCGCTCCAATCTGAAAATAAACGGTGACTTTGTACTTAAAATGTCCCATGCTATTATTTTCTTTAACCTCCAAAAATGTTTCTTACCAACACAGATGCAATGACAGAAGGGGAATACTGCACCGATTCCTTCATGATGCGGCACAAATTTACAGTAACGTCCGAGTAAATGCTTTCTGCCTCCTCTTCTGATTTGACTTTTTCCATCTCAGCAAATATTCCCCTCAAAAGCAAGGTGAAAAGCAGCTTGGCAATGGTGTCGTCCCTCTGTCAAAAGAATGGCATAAATACTATACATAGGTGTAATGCTTTTTAACATAACATTTTGCTGAATGGTAGAATCCATGCAGATGCCAATTCACACACCAATATGCATGCTACACATTAATTATTATCCAGTAGTAACCCACTACCAAACTGACCCAGTAGAACCGATTATGGAAGATTTTTTGGAGATCAAGTTAGATAAGTGATTAGTTAAATCCTAACCATACCCTCCCTAACCATTCTGCCATTGGATTATACCTAGGAATCGACCAAATCCGAATTCAAACCAGATCTGTAGTCGGATTATCGAGACCAAGATTTGATTCGGAATCGGAAAAGTTTATACTGTCTCGCCGATTCTTCAATAATGTCGTTAATTTTTGGAGAATTCGGACATTCCAGCACACACATTCAAAGCGTTTTTTTTAAGGCTTGGACCGTTACCAACTTTACCGATCCGATACCGAACCTTTCACTCTATCCAATATAAACCTGAACAGTCTACTTCACCTTTACAATTCAACATAATTTATATTCTGTGCAAGGAATTTTTATGAGCATACCTGTGCTAAGGCCTGAAGAGGAGCAATGAGAGCCGAGTAGTTCATTTCTATGTCAGGTAAGTCTCCAATGCGATACTTGCGATAAATGGTCACTTGAGCTTCACGTTTCTTTTTCCGCATTGCCTGCAGTTCCTCTTCTCGTTTCTGCTTCTTTAAGTTTAGGGTAGCAAAATGTTTGCTTGTGGACTCCGTATCCTTCAGAAACCGTTTTTTCAACCGATGCAATTCTTTAACATTTGACATTTCTATAAAAGAAAGATACGTAACTTCAAGACTCTTGTGATTCACAATGGTGTATCCAAACACCAACTAGCGATGGACAATACTGAAAGTTTTACCAACAGATATCGAGATACGTTGCTTTGCGGTATTTGCAATTATGGCGATAATACAGTCAACCCACAGGTGCTAATTTGTCATAATTACGGTTGGGCACATTTAACAACACACCAGCAGCTTGAACATAAGTTACACAAATCCTATACCAATATAACTGCATGTGGGCCTATAATATTACAATTTCTTTAAACACTAACTAATGACTTAGCAATTATCCATTAAATGCTATTCAATGATCCGTTAAAAATATACAGACATAAAAAATAATAAAGACGAGAATGGAGTCGCAGTCCACCGCATGGAAACACGGTATTGCATAGACTGCAAGAATACTAGTAACCTAATTATTTCGAATTCAACGAGCGATAAGCATCTTAGAGGTTTAGAATCTTCAGGGACGATAATTATGAGCTGCTAAATATCCAGGCTCCCTCCGGCACTGGAATCCAATACCTACTGAGAGCAGACCTCCATGCCAGCCTCACTGGAGGGTGGAGATGACGACCTGACTAACTGTTAAAACAACTACAGTATGTGGTTTTTTACTTTAACTACAATTACTTGTCATTATTGACAGAAAATTACACAATCTCAATGTTCATCACCAGGTTCAAACTTCGTGGTGTGCTAATTTTCGAAAGACATTTAACTAATTCACGACGTCTTTCTTCTTCAGGTGTTCTTTCGGCAGTTTTCACATTGGAGTGGACGATTTTCTAAATTGATAACTAGATGCTGCTGGCCGCAACGGTACTACTAGAATGAATGATTCTTAAGTTTATCTGATTTTGTTTACCACAGATTAAAGAAGTGAAAACGGTGGAAATGCATAAGGGAAGATCCCTGGCCAAGAGATGGTGAATGCATGAGTTGCCCATGCTGTTGGATCTTGGAACGTGAATACAAAGTTTGAAAGTTGGTTGTTGAACTTCATGGCAAAAAGATCGACGATTGTTGTTGTCTTCTTGAGGAAAAGAGCTTGACAGATGTTGGGGTCGAGCTTCCAATCCGTCGTTGAAATTTCATTCCCCCTCGACAGTTCGTCTTCGTCTGCCCCAATGTTGGGCTTCCCAGCAATGTGTCTGGGTTGAAGCATCATGTGAAGATCGGGGCAAGTCTCAAACAGGAGTGACGTTTCATCTGTGAGGGCTAGGGAGCGGGTCCCTCCGCCTCTCTTCACGTAGGCAACGGAGAACGCGACTCCACTTTTCGATGGCGAGACGTACGGCTCCAAGTTCGAGAACATTGATGTGCAGCAAGGAGTTTCTCATTGCCGTTCCACTTCGTTGAAGCTTCCAGTCCTTCCAGGTGAGCTTCCTAGTCTGATGTTAAGGCGTCGGAGAAGAGTAGGACTTCTGTAGTTGATTCATGGATTGGAACTCTCAATTGAAGATTTTGGGGGTTCTCCACCAAATGATTTTTTTTTGTATGGGACGGTTGTGGAGGAGAATGCAGTCTGTCTTCGGAAACCAGTGAATTTTAGTTAGTAAAGCAAACACAGTTACGTGAGCATTAATTCTCCGTTGCATCTTGCAAACCGGCTAGCGGACGAAGTGTGGGGTTTTGCGCCACTGGATGGTGTCACTATCGCTGTTGCGCAAGCGATAGGAGAAGCAGCGAACTGGCCAACAGAGGGACCGCCGGCTTTCATTTTTTCGCGACCTTACTTTCCAGCATATTTAAGGAATTGAAACGTGCATCCATGTCCTTTCGGTTCTCAGCATTGATAATGGGAACGAACAGAGCCCATGAAAATTTTCACATCTGCCTTCATAGATTCCGCACTACCGATACAACTGTAACGTGTGTTCAATGTAGAAGCCAAACTTGAAGTAGTTAAACCTTATTTCATGCGGAATAATCATGACAAGATTTGGGTTACATTATTACGTTCTTTCTCAACACAAGAATCAACGGGAATAGAACACCGGGCTCTGACGCCCTTGACTTTTATATGCTCCGGTCGGATCCAGAGCTCCACCGGACAACCAATCAGCTCCTGAGTTCGTTAACCAATCCAGTTCTTGGTTACAAAGTTCACCTATCATGGCCAACAATACTTGGCCACGTTCTCCTGATGGTTTGGCGCAAAACCTAAAAGTCCTTGCCGTTGCACAACGATTTTGGCGCCAACAAAAGTCAACCACAACACAACAGCACACAGGTAGGTACGAGGGTTAGCCAATGTCCGTTACACAATGAACTGAATGTTGCTAGGAGTAATTGGGAATTTACCCCCGGAAAATAAACTGACAATAAATGAAACTGACAAATGAACAGTATGTGTCAATTCAAAATTAAAAAATACATTTTTGGAAAACATCTGTCTTTTAAGGCAGGAGGATTTTCACACAACCGAAAACCAAACAGCAAGATGCAGAGAGTCGGGAGTTCAAAGCTCAAACGCTGGCAATCTAGCGAACTGGCAATCCGCCAGCATTCGTTAATTTTCCATGTGAGGCTACGTGCAAAGTGAAAGAATGTTGAATAAAACTTCAAAGTTGAAAATTCAACAAAGGATTAAGGTAGACAAACGACCGTGAAAGAAACAAAGTATGAACCACTGGGAGTCAAGATAGTAAGGATGACTTAGATAATTGTGCAAAGCGTTAGGCGTAACGCATTCAGGTTAGTTCAAAATCTACAAATTACGAAAAAATACGTCGTAATAAATTTAAAATGTGTGTTCCATCAAGGAAGGGTTAGTGAAGCACCCGTTTAACCTTTCACGCCTGGCGTAGCCAAATGGCCACAGTTGCAAGACGGAGGAAAAGGTAAGTCCCCATGTGCAACGTGAGCTTTGTGAGGGTGATCCGGGGACCCCGAGCAAAGCGAACAGCAATAGCCCAGTGGTCAGCGAACTCGTCTCCAAACCAAACGAATGCCGGTTCGAATCTCGCGATTGACCCAAGTATGGGACTTAAAACAAAAGTCACCAGATTAATTCAGGCATAAAAGGGTTAATAGCAGGTAAACAATTCTGACATTAATAAAAAAGAGGCCGGTGAATGCCGTTTGAAATTAAAGCAAACTGCTGGGCTCCTGTGTGTCATGCACGAGTGCCCGAATCGAAATGAGAGCAATGGCCGCTATATCATATTGATAAAGACAGCGCTACCAGCGTTCCTAGCAGTGGATGAGCACAACTCACCGCAGGAAAAATGAAAAGTGCTCGGATCATAGCCAAAATCAGCAAGCGCCACATCGGCTATGCATAATGCATAGCATTGCGATTTAAAATGTTGATTAAGTTTTTAATTTGGGCCTTTAAAGCAAAATCGAAGCGATTTAGATAGTAAGAAACATAGTAAGAAACATACGTAGAAATAGGATTTCCCTTGTTTTATGTACACGCCTTACATTAGTTTTACTCTACATACCATTCACTATTATATATATTCCAAGATGAATGTTCCAGTTGCAAGGGTCGGCTGACAGTCTCCCTTCAGCCTTCCCAAGACAAAGCACGAGTCCAGGTTATTCTTTGCAAACATCAACTTTACTGCGTGAGCGATTCAAATTACATGCGTGAGAAGCCATGTTGCTCATCGTTCTGCCTCAATCGAACTACATTGTGCCGCCAGGTGGCGCGCGAGCGTGTCGGCGTAAGGGAAAGGCAAGCTGGGAGGGAAATGGTGAGCTGGGGGCAGCTCGCCATTCTCACACGGCCCCCTCTCTCCACAAAGGTTGCGCTCATCGCCTCAAGGTTGACAATGTTTACAAAATTTTTCACTAGGTATTCGAACTTCTGTTACAAAAGTATTCTCGAGATTTCGGCTAATATGAACATTGATAATCTTACCACAATGACCTTGATCTTACCAAAAATGCTGTTGAAAGCTCGCGCGCTTCCCTACCCTTACGCCTGCTACTTTGTTTACGTTTGTACGCTTAGATTTCAAAGTAAAGGATATTTACTGTTCCAATATCCTTGCAAATTTTCAACAGTCAGGTTTTCTAGACTTGGAGGGCTCAGAACAACTGTCTTCATCAGGCTACCACATCACCGCTTACTTCGTCGTGAACTTTCATCTGCTTTCGTTCATCTCGAACGTTCACGACGAAGTAAGCGGTGATGTGGTAGCCTGATGAAGACAGTCGTTCTGAGCCCCTCCAACTCCAGAAAACCTGACTGTCGAAAATTTGCAAGGATATTGGAACGGTAGATATCTACTTCGAAATCTAAGCGTACAAAACGTAAAAACATGGACTCGAATTTTCAAAGTAAGCGATGTGACATTTTTAAATTAGCCTGCTACTTACACATACTGCATGCAAGCTGCTCTTCTGCGCTGCGCATCTTCAAATATCGGCGATGCACTGCACACACCGATAGGATTTTTGCGCCCCGAAGGTACGACTTAGTTCACACACACACACAAAGAAGTAGGTGAGCCCTGGAGGTGCGACTTAGTCCTTCTAAGATGCTGTAGTTGCGCCCTAAAGGTGCGACTTAGTCCATATTTTCCACTGTGCCCAACTTGCTTCCGCGATGGTCTGCGAGGATGCTGCTGTAGTCAAGGTTAGAATCCGGGTTGATGGTTCTGTCGTTGGAATGTGTCGAGACACTCGTCAAAAACTAGCCGCCTTTTCTGCTGGTGGTGAGATTCCGCTGCAGTTGGAGTCATGAATTTCGGAAAAGTTGAACTAATTGTTACGACATGCCGTGAATTTTAATCCCTTAGCTGCCATGTCATTGTCGTCATTGTCGGGAACCCTTCCTGCATTGATTTGTGCTCGATCCACCTTCGTTCCAACCATCGTCTTTTCTCTTTGCTCTCCTTTCTCCACAAACGTTGACTTCCACATTAGCCTTTCTCCCCTCTTGTAGCCGCAATCCTTCTGAAGCATCTGTTCTCTACTGACTTCCCATGCTTCCTTCCCAGTCCTCCTCCTCGAGTCCTGAGAACGGCAGTTCACTGAAGAAAAGCACGTAGTCCTGCAGATGAGCCGGTGGCCTTGTCTGTCGTTCGCCTCTGGTGCGCGTTGTCGGACGGTCTCCCTCGCCTGCTGAGTCCGAATCTGCTGAGTCGTCATCTTCCCACCAATCCGGATCGTCTTCGGGCTCAGAACTCGACGAACGAGTCTCGTTTCGCTTGTCTTTGGACAGTTCGAGATCGGACTGATCGTCTGGAAAAGCGGTGGGTGCGTCGTCATCTCCTCCTCCATCGTTCTCCTGTCTCCCCCAGTCGTCGGTGGTGGTGGTGGTGGCGGTGGCTCCCTTCTCTGCATCGATGCTGGGTCCCAGTAAGGCTCCATTTCTCGTGCGTTTACCGTCTTCTCATCCCTGGCGTCGTTTATCGATACTATCAGATAGGTTACTGGGCCGCGTTTTGCAAGGACACAGTAAGGCCCCTTGAAGACGGGTTCAAGCTTTCTTGCAACACCTTTGTGCGCATTCGACAATATAAGGTTTCGAATATTTACGAGATCACCGGGCTTGAATTCTAGCTGACGATGCCTCTGGTCGTACGAGATATTGGTTGATCTGGCCGCCTAGGTCAGATGAGCCGTGACGAGGTCGTACGTCTTCTCCACCACTGCTCTCATGGCTTCTGCGTCTTCCTGAGGAGTTCTTGACGTCGAGACTTCTGGTAAGCAGATGATCTTTAACAGTGTCAGCGTGTCTCGGAGACGCATAAGATAGTATGGCATCTCGCCAGTGCTGTCGTGCGGGGAGGTGTTAATAGCATACTGCAACGTTGGCAAAAGTGGTCCCCAGGTGGTCGCATGTTCTTGGAGAAAAGCTCTAATGCAGCCCTTCATGGTACGGTGCTCATGTTCTGTGGTGTTCGACTGCGGATGGTATGCAGTCGTATGATGGTTCTTTACCCCCATTAATTCCAAGAGATTCGTGAAGACTTTCGAAATAAAGGCGGCTCCGTAGTCAGGAACCAGGACCCGTGGAGGTCCATGAACATCGAGGATGACTTCTTTGAACTTTCTAGCCGCTGTCTTGGCCATTGCCGACTTGGTTGGAATTAGCCAAACATGCTTGGTGAAATAATCCATGATGGTCATGATCTGCTTGTGGTGACGGGTGGACTCTGGCAGTGGCCCGACAAAATCGATGCCCATCATGTAAAATGGATAGCTTGGGATCACTGGCTGCATGTTTCCGATGCGTTGTTGTTGCGATGTTTTAGCAGCTGACAGACGTGACAGGAACGGACGTAAGCTTTGCAATCACTGAACATATTCTGCGAATGTGCTACTGTCCTCAGTCGTTGCATCGTTTTCGTAACTCCTAAATGCCCAGCTTGTCTGTGGTCATGACAATCTCTCAAGAAGGTATGGCGTAGGCTCTTTGGAACATAAGCCTCTCCACGCTTTCTCTGGGTGCCCCTGTCTGGTGCAAGCGGGTCGAGGTAGTATAGCATGCCGTCTGTGTCGAAGGTGTACGAGCGACGAACCTTGATAACGTAGTTGTAGGTCTCCACTTTTTCGGCAATTTCTGGTCGTGTCAGAGCCCTTGAGATTCGTCTAGCCATTGGCTCTGATTCTTGCACGGCTTTGACCTGAAGCTTGTCGCGGATGTCTACTTCTGACAGTTCAAGAGTGTGCATCCGGCGTGGGCATGCTGTTGCACGGCTTAAACGATTTTCGTTGAAAGCTCTTCCTGATTCTTGCCGTTGACAACTGGTGGCTTTTCTTCTTCGTCGTCGGAGTCGTTGGGTGCTGGGTTGCGAGAGAGCGCATCCGCGACTACATTTTGTTTTCCGGGACGGTGGATAACTGCAAAGTCAAATGTCTGTAGGCGGATGGCCCATCTCGCTGTTCTTGCAGACGAGGTCTTCTTCGAGAGGATCCATTTGAGAGCCGAGTTGTCCGTCACAAGTAGGAACTTCTCGCCTGCAAGATATATTTCCCAATGTTCTATAGCTTCGATCGCTGCTAAGGCCTCCAATTCGAACACGGGGTACCTCTTTTCGCTCTCCTTCAGCATCCGACTGAAAAACCCCACAACTCGTACTTCTCCATCGATGTTCTGCGTGAGCATGGCCCCAAGACCTTCTGTGGATGCATCCGATTCTACGACGAAGGGCTTCGAGATGTCTGGTAATGCCAGGATGCCTGCGGTGAGGAGTCTGTTTGAGTTTGTCGAATGCTGCTTGGTGACCTTCTTGGCACTTGAAGACTTGGTCTTTCCTTGTCAGCTGGTGTAGCGGTGCTGCAATCAACGAGAAGTGGGCTATACATTTTCTAAAATAGCCACACAACCCCACGAAGGCTTCCAGCTTCTTTCTTGTCGCAGGTCTAGACAGTTCCTACTGGCAGATATGTGTTCTGACGTTAATTCGATTCCATTGGCAGTCGCGCGAACGCCGAGAATTTTCAGTTCTGGTACGGCGAAAAAGCATTTTTTTCTCTTCAACGTGAAGCCTGCTGCTCGTAGTCGCTTGAATATCTCTTTCAGAGCCCAGCAGTGCTCTTTCCACGTCCTTGTCACGACAATGACATCATCTACGAAGAGTATGCAGACTTTGTTGATGAGGTCCCCTAGGATCATGGCCATGGTTTTCTGAAAGGCCTAGCTCACTGTCTTGAGCCCAAAGGGTAAGACGTTAAAACGAATGCCACTCTCAGCAAACAAAGGTAGTGCAGTCCTTGCTTGCAGGATCCAGCGGGATTTGATGGAATCCTTGCTCGCCGTCCAAGCGTGAAATGTACTTTGCCCCGGCGAGAAAGTGGAAAATTTCATCGGTTCGTGGCTCATGATTTATGAAAATACTCGAACTTCAATAATGACTCACAACTAATTTACGTTGCTGCAAATTTTCGATAGTCATTAAACACCCGTTGTTATGTGTTCAAACGCCGACATCTCCATCTGGCTTCCTGTGTTCTGGACATTCTACTGCAATGGATCGGTTGTTGTTTGTTTTTGATCACTAGCAATCAAGCGCCATGAAAACAAGGGAGTTAAACTTATGAATATACAACCACCTTCACACCCTTTCATCCACCATCTCGTACACCCAAAACTCCAAGAAAAACTCTCCCTCCAATGGCAGAAATCGCTCCAGGTGACAACAGCGCTAGCTAATAAAGATCAGTGGTCACGCGCGCGATTTTCAAAAACAAACAACAACCGATCCATTGCAGTAGAGTGTCCACAACGCAGGAAGCCAGATGAAGATGGTCGGCGTTTGAACACATAACAACGGGTGTTTAATGACTATCGAAAATTTGCAGCAACGTAAATTAGTTGCGAGTCATTATTGAAGTTCAAGTATTTTCATAAATCTTGAGTTGTACACTTCAATGTAAACGATGCTTTAGCGGTTCGTGGCATGGGGTAGTTATCTGTCTTGAACCACGAGTTCAAATATCGGTAATCGAATATTTGACGGAAGCCTCCTCCATTTTTTTTCCGTTTTAGAAAAAAGGGTGAGCCCCACTCACTGTCAGATGGTTGATGCGATCCGATTCAAGTAATTCGTCCACCATCTTATCTATCTCCTTTTTCAGTGCAGGCGACGAGTGCACCCCCAGCGAAAGCGGCTTGGCGTTGTCTTGAAGCTTGATTGAGTAGTCATGTCCCTTCAATCTTCCTGGCTTTCCTAGAAAAATATCTTTATTCTGCTCAAGCAGCCAATCCAGGAATTCAAACTCTCCTTAGGAAAGGTTGTTCAACTTGCGTTGACCTTCTTCTGTTTGGATGAACCGAGCGGGCAGTTGAACTGGTGTTCCGGGATTCGCCGCATGTGCCAAAAGCGGAAACGAATGCCTGATATCTCCGTCGAAGTTGCCGATAAGATTCGCATAGTCGATGTGGAGCTTGACCTTTCGGGCATAGTCATTTCCCAGAACGCAGTTTATACCCAGATCATCGATTACTGTAAAATCCATGTTGATGCGACGTCTGTACGTGGCTATCGTAATCGTTATCTTCCCCGTGGCTAGACTGCCGGCTTGGCCGTTGGCGAGGCTTGGCATTGATTCCGTGTAGGCTTGAATTCTCCTTGCTGCATCATCCATCCGGATGTGGCTGGCAGATGATCCAGACTCTAGGCCCGCGAAGAAACCATGGCCGAAAGCAACGACATGCATTAACGGCATGTTATCCGGAGGTCCCAGGTGGAGGGTTTGCTGCGCAGGTTGCTGTTGAGGTAGGCGTCTAGGTCTTTTAGGCATGGTGCAGAACCTGGCGATGTGACCTATCTCATCACGATTGTAGCAGGTGGCGCTGCTGTGCCAGCGTCTTGGACTGTTTGGTCTCCAGCTGGCATCCGGTGCATTTGCTTGTTCCTGCGGTGCGCCGTTATCAGAAGTTTGGGCTTGGGTGTCTGAAGCTGGCATTGGAGGTGGGGCTGAGGCAAGAGAGAAAGCTGGGGAGCTTGGATTCAATTCGTTTGGCTGGTGTAGCAACAGGTTGTG
Organism: Lithobius niger; assembly: GCA_023313725.1. Classification (NCBI taxonomy): domain Eukaryota; kingdom Metazoa; phylum Arthropoda; class Chilopoda; order Lithobiomorpha; family Lithobiidae; genus Lithobius; species Lithobius niger. The sequence goes on along the minus strand of JAHWFP010233498.1, from coordinate 100,793 downwards.
GTCGATGACATCGAATTGTGGAGGTGATGGTACCGATGAGACTGTGAGTTGTGGTGCGACTTAATGACTTTCAAGCGTGGTGGCTGAGACAAGTTCTGTTGCTGCGGGTTCGGCTGCTGCGAGTTCTGCTGGGAAGCACTTGAAGACGGCATGTGTGGCGTGTTTCCCACTCTTCTGTTGCCTTTGCACTGATCTTGACGTTTTTCGGGAAATCTTATATATAATTGGGCAGCTTATCTAACACTTCGAGTAACTCGTCTGTGGATTTCACCCGTAAATTGCGAGTTGCAGCCTTAGACTCTCATGCACCTGCCCTATTATCAAATCAGCCTCTTTAGGTTTTAAACTGAATGACAACTTGTTCATCTGATGCAACGTTCTTAGAATGAATAGTGCTGGTGATTCCTGATGCTGTTGCCTCATGGTATAAATTCTTCCAAATCTTTCTCCATCAGTCGTTTTCTTTTGAAACCTTTTCTGCAGTGCAGACTTTATTCCTTCCCAGTCTTGTGGTTTCACTTTCAGAGACCCCCACCAGTGCATGTATTGACCTTGCATACAGCATGTCATGGTGATGTGCAAGTCTTTTGTTGACAATGAGCTACCAGTTAGTTGCATTGTGGTATCAGCTATCCACTCTGACAATTTAGAATTGTCATTCAGTATTTGAGGTTTAAACGACTTCTAAGTAATGACATTAGTGTGGAGTCGTCACTTGTGTGCTCCACAATGGCAGCCATCAATTTCA
>JAHWFP010233498.1:85502-100035 GCA_023313725.1 Lithobius niger | reverse complement strand
TTGGTGCCCACGCTGGGCTAAGGTGTGTCCCCGCCTAGGACATCACAATTAGCAAGGTTGTTTAGCCACTGTGGTTGTTCAAACACCTTTGCTTTGGCTAAAATCTACCAAGGAAACTTTAAAAACTGCACCCAAGGCTTGATTTGCATTTATTTTCTCCAAATTCGGCAAAAAATCCGACACTCGCGTAACTGGGCGGCGTTATTGATGTCTGCTGGTTTTGAGTTGCGCTAAAAAGTTCGCTACTGCTAGCTTTGCAATCACCACTTCCATTGTGATTAGCTAGTTTCATGCGTTCCATTTCTGCTAATAACTACTCATATGTCTTTAATTTCATGCATTTCTAGAAGGTGATCATATTTTTGACGTTTTAACTCCTTAACTGCTTCAGTTAATGCATTGAAATCTCTACTTGTGTTGCGTGCATCTGAAATATCGATCGTTTTGTCGGATGCGATCGCGAGGTTGGCGCTGCCATCTAGCGGTGGCAAAGGTAACTAACTGTTCTTGGTTTTGTGGATCGCTGCTTACTTGAGAATACATGTCGACAACAAAATGCGTTTGCGATCTATTAGCGGGAGTTTCTAAATGTTCGTCCACCTCACCATCAATGGTGACATAGTAACTAAGCGATTTGGGGGGTTGACAACGTTGAAACTCGAATTCATGCCTTGTAAAAGCCACAAACCAATCGCAAATTTTCAAGAAACCAAAATGGCGTCGATTTTCAACAATTTTGCCTGACGCTTGATCTACGGGGTTCGCATGCGTTAGCGCACGGAGGCAATAAGTCATCAAAAGGCTTTTGCTACATGAATTTAACACTCGATGGCGTTGTTGCCTAGGGCGGGATTTCGCTTTGAAAATTAGCACTGCGAAGCACAAGTTTGCAATTTGCATTAAAATTCTGCATGAAAGTCAATTGTCAGGCCTGCGGATGTCAACTTTATAGAGTTCATAAATTATGATTCCACATGTCTTGACCATGTTTAGGTGGGAAATCCCTACTTTCTACGGTTCTGAAAACATCGCACAGCATACAGTTCACTAATGTGCTTACCACTCCTCTTCCAAAGATCGCCGATAATTTTGATATGAAAGCAATAAAAATTTCAGTAATAATTTTCCCCAAGTCTTCAACAAATTAGGCGTTCTCTTCGTCTTCCTGCTTCCCCTACCAGTCAGATTGGGACCCGCCAAAAGCGGATACTACCCACCTTCCAACACAAAGCATTGTTCTAGAGCCGACCGCATGGCTTTCATCGTCTACCGATCGCTGTGTACGGCTTGTCAAAGTTAGTTACTATCATATTTACCACCCATCCACTGTTCGCGGCGTCAACTCTTTGCAAGGGTCGACTGACTTTCTCCCTTCAGCCTTCCCAAGACAAAGCACGAGTCCAGGGTTTTTCTTGCAAACATCAACTTTACTGAGTGAGCGACTTAAATTACATGCGTGAGAAGCCATGTTGCTCATCGTTCTGCCTCAATCGAACTGCGTTGTGCCGCCAGGTGGCGCGTGAGTGTGTCGGCGTCAGGGAAATGCCAGCTGGGTGGGAAATGGTGAGCTGGGGGCAGTGCGCCATTCCCACACAGTTTATAACATTAATTAAGGCTACACTGTTACTGATACTGGTAAATAGAACTGGGTTTTGGTGGCATTGGCTTCATTACTCAAAATTAATTCGTAAGTGTTAGCTATTATTATTAGCCCCAATCAAATTAGTTTAATGTCAAAAACCCTATAGCAACCCATATGAATTTACAGTACCAATACATTGGCAGGGCGGTAGCTTTGAAAATATCAAAACCACAGAGAACAAACTATTCCGGTCACTTAAATAAAAATGTTTGGTCTGAACGAGACGAAGTTTTAATTACACATAAGTTTGCAATATATGTCCACTGCCATGTGCAGCATCTTTTCAGCAAATAGTCGGTTATCAGCGGAATTTGTCAACCTGTAAATTATTCACAGATTCAAGTACTGAGACTGCACAGCAGCCCAGTTTAAATGTAGCCGTAGTGTAATAGATTACTTTCACTTTCAACTGTTTGATTAAATGCAAAAAATTGGTGAGAGGAGAACTAACCTTCATTCGGGTCTTCAAGGCTTGAAGTTGAAGGACGCACCCCTCCAAAATTGGGACCAACATGCAGCCTAGTTGTGTTTTTATAAGGTTGTTGAGTCGAAGTGGAACTTTTACCAACAGTGAAGAGTAATGATGATGGATTAGCCGAAAAAAAGTCTAAACTTCCTGTAGAGGCCAAAGTGTCTACATTGCTTTGTGTCAGCCAATTGAAAGCACCCCGTCCACCTATTATACAAGTAACAACTTGCTGATTAATGCACAAGTTAAGACTTACTTCACTTTAATTTAGGTACATTTCAATTTTACCGTGATCCTGAGTGGCTGTAAACTGCATTGCGTCTTGTGTTGCCCTGACTTGACCAGAAAGGCTCTCACCAACAGATGACAAACTGCCATCAGAAGTGAGTGAACTCAAGGATTCAGCATAAAAAGGAGTCATGATTGAGTAGCGTTGGTTCCAAGCCGAATTCACACTATAATCCTGAAATAGAGTAAAAGAATTAATTTCACTTAGCAGGCATAGGAGGCGGTGCATAAAAAAAAATGGAATAGCCAAAATTTGTTTAAGCCTAAGAGGGGAGAAAGTCTCAGTCCAGTCTTTTTAGGCCCAAGAGAGGACTCCTCCAAGACGACATAGTGCATTAAAACTACAATATTTAAGTTCTTTCGTCTTGGGACTTAAAAGGCTAAAATACCAGGTGCACCTCGTTGATTTTAGTTTTTGACGTTTTATTTACATAGCAGTGGGGGGCCCCCCCCCGGGGCTCTCTGGTACCTAGGTTGAAAGTTGGCTTCCGTGCCGGTCTTGTAACTCATTGCGCATGACAGGAACTGGCTCCGTCTGTATAAGCGGATCGTGGCGGAGCGCAGCATCTTTCTTCCATCCCACATGAACCTAGTCCATCGTTGGGAGGCTGGGTGGGTAAAAGGTAATGTACATTTTCGTATAGGCAAACAAAAACTAAAATCAACCACGTGCTCCTAGTATTTTAGTCTTTTTACTGCCACAAAAATATCCATTACCTTTTATTTACATAGCAGACCTCGTCACAAAAGGAGGCGGGCTAGGTTCGGAGTACCCACATTACGAGCCGGCGACTCCACGGACAGCGTCCGGGTGGAACCAACGAAAGTTTCTCCAGCCTGGACCCCGGATCCTCAGTCCCATGGGCGAACAAACAGGAAAAACCATTGCCAGGGATTGAAACAAACGGTTCGACACTAGGGGAAGGTAGAACTGCAAATCAAAAAGATGCCAACCTACCTTGGTCGGGAGGCGGGAAGGCGGTGATCCCAAAGCAGGTCTTGATGCCAAAGCAGGTATCGCAGTTAGACAGGAGCCGAAGAGGTGATGCGTGGCCAGAATGGATGGTAGTTGCATTGACGTGGAATCGGATTGATGTGGAATCGGGTATCAGAAGGAATCGGTGAAGCAGATGCGGAAGCATGAACAGAAGAGTTAGAGAGTCAGAATTGTCACTTCCATGTAGAGCACAAGATCGGGCGTTTGAAATACAGACAGAGCACTCAGAGCAGGGAATCGATGAAGCAGCGTGCAAAGAAGGTTACTTGTCTGGAGTGACCAGGCAAGTCGTTAGGAGATGTAGTAGGACCGATGCTTAGGCGGATCGGGACTCCAGAAAGAATATGGCATAGTGGCAGAAAGTCCCAAAGATTGAGCTACGGAGAGACGTGGTAAGAATGAAGCACTAAAAAATGAACCGAGCCGCCGATGCCTGCTAGCCGAAGCCTGGTTTTATTCACGTTGTGCAGATGAATTGCCGTCCTTCGTTATTGTGCTGTCTAGGATCGGGTTTGTGAAAGATTCAGAACGGAATTGTAGGCGGCATGATGAATACTGTGAGAGGAAGAGGAATCGGATCACAATTGTACAAATGAAGAGGCACATCACGATTGTATGTTGATGACGAATTGACGGGGACCTATTATGAAGCAAACTTCCCCGCTCTGGTTGCCGTTGTAGGTTTTTTTTTTTTGAGGTGTCGAATGATGATAGAAGAAAAAGGAACCGTGTGAGGAGTAATGATCTCAAGTCTGGACTGTCGACTCTCGAATCGGGAGCAGAATCCCTCGCGGTCCGGAGTGGCTTCATGAAAGAAAGCATCGGAAAAGTTGAGTAATCGAAAATCCTAAGGGAGCACACGGAATCCTAAGGCGACGCCTTTAGCCTTCTTTCGGCATGGGGAGCAAGGCAGGGATCTGGTAGAAGCGTCGGAGTGCCGAATGATTACGGTAAAAAGCGGGAAGAAGAAAGATGTGTCATCGTACTGCCAAACCGAGTAAGATGAGAAGGCTTGGCAGGAAGGAGAGACAGCTGCTTGAGACCATGCTTGTTCCAAAGGGCACGGATCGGGTGAAACTGTAGAGTCGAAGCTGGTTAGCGTGGATGCAGCAGAAAGTGAACGGGCTGATTCTGGAGGGATAGGATCCGCGGATGAGTCAAATTTTGATCTTCGATAGTGGTGACAGAGGATCAAAGCGTAGATTTTTCGGATCTCAAGGACAGACGTTCAGTCGAAAACTCTCAGCCCAGAAGAGGATGAACCGTATGTTGAAGTCTATGTTTTCTAAATCTGGTGCTGATAGTTGAAGCCCTCACGTAAGGGCCGCCCGGATCGTAGAAGCGGGCGGAAAGTGGGTAGGTTCAGAAGATGGCAGTGTCTCAGTCCTCTTGATTCCAGATTCCATGGATCAAAGAGGCGAGTACACAGTTGATGTGACTGTCGGTAAGGGTGGTGAACGAAGTGCGGTTGAAGGAAGCACAGGATTCGTTGCTCGAGGTGGTCGTATCGACGGAAACCGCGGAGGAGCCAGGAGCCATCGGGAAATCGGACGTTTTTAATTTTAAGTCCCTTCTTCAGAAGTGATGGAGGACGTGGGAGGCGGAATCCCGACGGTCCAGGGATCGCACTGATCACATTTGAAGCGGAGGATGGAATCGTGGTTGTAACGGCAATCTGGGATGGAGTCGAAGGCAAAGATGATGTTTTAGAGATAGACGACGTAGAAATACTGGAAATAACTATTGCTGGTAGTTCTTTTTGCCGACGTTGGCGATCCCATCGTAGCCGAGAACTTCTCTGGTGGCGGCGGATGTCCTTCCATTTTGATGGGGAGATTGTGATGCATATGCTGCATAGGAGATCTAAACCGTTGCAGTGACGATGGTGTCGGCAGCAGGGATGAGGATCAAAAAGTTCTTTGGTCCCTGCTGCGAATCCAAGGCATACACACGGCTTTGGTTCAGGGACATTAGCGAGGGTCCTCAGAAGAGGAGGAATCGGAAGATCTGGCTGTCACTGTGTCGAACGGGCGAGAACGACGCGAAGACCGTTAAGATTTGAAGTTGCGCACCACAGTCGGGGCGTCCTCTAGTGGCGGTGTAAAGAAGTAGAAACTGAAGGTCCAGGATGTGAGGCGTTACAGCGGTGGGGAACCGAAGGCGGTGAGGAATCAGTGCTGCTGCTGGCATTGTAGGAAGAAGGATACACTGGTACCTTACTAAGGCGAGCGACGGAATGGATTGCGGTCTTTATAACGGAAAATTATGAAGAATCGAACACGATTCCAGTCGCGTTGCGTGGGAATCATCCGGAAAAGAAGGTCCTGGTTGGCTGAAGGTAATCGTAAGGGAGTACGAACAGTTGTTGTGGCGTCAGCATCAGAAAGTGAACGATATGAGGAATCGGAGGGGAATCGTGACTTATGTCGATCCCGATGGCTTGGGTCGAAGACTTAGAGTAACAGTAAGAACGTTCTTCCTTCTTCATCTTTGGTTGATTCTATCTTCTTTTCTTTCTTCTTTTACATAAATGAGAAGAGCGGATGAAGGAGCAACAGGGGAACCGGCTTGAATGGATTACAAAGTGAGGTGAGGACATCATGGCGATGCTGAGGAGCATCGCCTTGGTGAAGGATCGGGAATCGGTGATAAGTCTCTTGTGCAGGATCGGTAGCATGTAGTAACAGATGGACCAGCCATGGGTCCAGGATAGAGCCGACGGACGGGAGTTTCCGTCTTATGGATCGGTGTGATCCCGGGTACAAGAGGAAAGGACATCTTAGACATTAGAAGCGGTGAACTAGGATGGAGTGGCAGGAAATCGGACGATACCGGGCTGTTGACTGAAAAAAAGGAGGACCATGGTACGAGGCAGAATAAGTCCGAAGGAGAAGAGGGAACCGTGTCGAGAACTACTCGAACCGGAGATGGCAGTCCGGACGGTCCTGGATAACAACAATCGACGGGATTCACTGAAGGGATGCAAAAAAAGGTCGTCAGAATATTGGGAAGAGAACCGGTAATCGTAAGCCTGCTGACAGAGAGAACCTCGGAGGAGGACTCGGTGATACCCCAAGTAAAGTTGAAACAAAAGATGAAGGGAGGATCGGGCAGAGAAGACGCCGATGAGGCCTGAACCGGCGGAACGTTCCACAGGAAGGGACCTCTTGGAGAAGCTTCGGAAAAATATAGGAAGGTGGTTGAAGCAGCGGGCGGATCGTTCCAACGCGTGGCAACTCTTTACGCTTGAGAACAAGGTGCGGCTTCTGCAAGATGTGGATCGAGGTAGGTGGATCAGGCGAAGCAAAGGTAGAAGAGTGTGGAGCGGTTCCATCTGAGGCTGGCCTGAGAGAGGGAACCAAATCCCCCCCCCCCCCAATCAGAGGCCGGGTCCGCACCAGCAAGGAGGATCAGTGAATCCATTGAAGAGCTCCAGGAACAACTGGTTGACGCCCTAGGAAGAGGATGCTCAGTTCCTGTCATGCGCAGTGAGTTACGAGACTGGCAAGGAAGCCAACTTTCAAGCTAGTAGGGATAATACAGCTCCATGAGGGGAAAACTGCTATGTAAATAAAACGTAATGGACATTTTCGTGGCAATAAAAAACAAGTTTGGACTTAAGACTATTTACTTCCCTCCTGGACTAGACACATTTCTGCCAGTGTGTTTTTTATGGACCACCCAATCACTATATACTGAAGACCTTACACAAGATAATTTTCTTTTTTTTCTCTCTTATTTTACTTAATTTTCTTCAGGCTTACAACAACTGAAGCAAACTTACTGACATGCAAATGAACAGGCTTAATTTTGAACCAAATCAAAAATTTTGGAAGCAAACATAAATGAAGTAAGGAGTTGCAAAACCGGGATTTCAAACACTACAGTGACTAGATGATAAGAACCCCTTATAAAAGAAAAAAAAATGTTGGCCAACGCAACCACTATATACTGAAGAGATTACACATTAAGTAATTTTATTTTTGTTATCTTATCCAACTTATATAATCAGGCATGAAAGTTACTCTTGCTTGAAAACGAGGAAATAGGAGGAAAGCCACCAAATTTATAAAGTTTTAGGGTCTTTAATGCATTTTTAGGAGGTTAGCAAAGCTAAAAAACAATGAAATAAGCTGAAACGAGGAAGGAAAAAAGAGGAAATCAGCTGAAACGAGGAAGGCTTTCATGTCTGTATAATACACAACATCAGAACTCCATCAAAATCGTATATTAACAATTAAGTGCAAATATTATAATAATAATAATAATAATAATAAACTTTATTTCATCCAGTTGAGGATATACAACAGCACAAAAAAAAATACAAAAAACACAGAACAAGAAACGTTTGACTGGAGAAAATCACAGTAAACTGTAATAGTTCCTAGTGAACCAATCCAAGTAGCGTTTGAGATCTGTCCTTGAGAAGACACCCAAGTCTGCAGTATTGAGCATGAGCTCGTCTAAAGTAGTACGATATCGATCTTGCAGCCGACCAACCCTTCCCACCGAAGATGTCATAACTGCGGCAACAAGTCTGTTATCATGCGTAAGCAGATTTCGATACCACTGCACGAAGTGCCCACCCAACACGACCTCAAACGGTGACACTCCTGCTGCAATACAACTGGCATGGCTAAGCGAAAAACGAGGGACTCCAAGAAATTTCTTAACACTGTTATGATAAAACGTCTTAAGAGTGCCGAGAGCTTTCCCGGTATACCTCAACCACAGCGGATCACCATACAGAGCACAACATGATGAGAACAGCTTTGCGAACACATGTACATCAACATTCTTAAACTTGCTGTACAAACTGTTAAAGGATCTCAAAAAACTACGCTGGCAACGCTGAATATCCAAATCATCATGAAGAGAATCAGTAATGATATGTCCAAGATATTTAAAATCAAACACTCGTGACAGTTCAGTTCCACTGATGGAGACAGGTGCAACAATGTCACCTCTAGCACATCCATGAGCAATAAAGAAACACTTTCTAACATTAAAAAGCATAGAATTGCCGGCAGCCCACTCAGTGCAAATGTCAAGCAGTGATTGTAGTCCAGCTCGAGAGGGAGCAAAGATAATAAGGTCATCTGCATAGGCAATGCAATTAACGTTCAATCCTCCAATCCAGCAACCAGGCAAGGCCAAACTCAGATCACACAAAAGATCATCAATGTACAATGTAAACAGAGCAGGCGAAAGGAGCCCCCCCTGTCTCACACCCCTACAAACAGTAAATGGCTCAGACAAGTGGCCGTCCCACTTAACAACAGCGGATTGATTCAAATACCAAAAGGCAATAAAATTTACCATGTGGGCTGGTGCCCCTCTACCAGCAAGCTTAGCAAAGAGTTTATCAAAGTCGACCCGATCAAAGGCTTTAGACAGATCCAGCGAGGCAGAATACACTTTGCTTCCTCTGTCCAGGTAGTACCGAACAGACTCTTTGTAAACAAAGGTTGCGTCAGTAGTGGAGTGAGCTTGCTTGAACCCAAACTGAGCCACTTCAGTAGCTAGAAAAGGCTTAAGTCTTTTGATCAGTAACAACTCAATAATCTTTGAGAAGGACGTCGCCACGGCAATCCCTCTGTAATTATCAGAAGAACCCAAATTACCAGCCTTATTCTTGACCACAGGGCTAATTACTGTATTAATAAGCTGGTCCGGTAGAAAGGTATGCTTAATACATTCATTAACAAAAGAAGTAAACCATTGCACAGTACGTGGGCAAAACATTCTGAACAGCTCAGCATTAATACCATCAGCACCTGCTGCCTTCCCAACAGCTAGGGAGTTGATAGCATTTTTAACATCACATGTGGAAAACTCAATAAATTGGTCATCCCCACTCCAATTTTCTCCAAGCATGTCGCGCCAATTGACAGAATTGGTATCACGACCACCAGAAAAAAGTTCCTCATATTGAGTCTTCCAGTGACCAGCAATATTGTCTGCACCTCTAACTTTGTCAATCTCATTCACACATGCAACCCAGGAACGCCTCTCTCTATGGGCAAGTTTCCAGAAAGCTTTAGATGATTTACAACTTTGGTTCATTTTTTCATTCCTAATGCTGGTCTCCCTAGCTCTGCAGCGTCGTAGCCCCTTCCTAAACAGATACCGTTTCTGTCGCATTGTTTCCTCCTCCAGTCCAGTAGTAGGCTTTCCTGCAACCTTCCAAGCATTAAAGGCTTCCATAGAAGCCTGGTAGAAAGGCCGAACTTCATCATTCCAACCAGGGACGATTTGAGATTTCGAAACAAACTGTTTATCAGCGTAAGGCAGGTACTCACGAGAAATAGAAGTAATTAGCTTCATGGCCTTGTCATACACTTTCTCTAGTGCACATCTATGGGCATAGGAGGAGCATCCAAGTTTACAGGAACAGGTGCTAAATTCCTCCATGTGCAGCGAGCTTGCCAGAGCATCTGCAAACCTAACACGATGCAAATCCGTAACTTTGTCCCAGCAAATATTAAACCCTGATGCAGCGTTTGGCTTATCTGCGGCAAGAACACAAGGCGTAGTCAAGACAGAGAGTTTGTACACAACACTAACTGGCATATGGTCATAGCTAGCCATCCGATCCAACACCTTCATCTGCATAACAACATCGTGAGCAGCACTGTTTGAGATAACATGATCAAGCCATGAGGTAGTAGAATGTGCCGGACTAACAAAAGTAAAAGAGTGAGCATCAAGTAAGGCAACATCAGAAAAAATTAGTTCATAGTCATCGCGGAGAGACTCAAGTTCCTCACAAAATTTGGTAATCCTACCACTATTTGGAGCAATAGGCTTATTAATCTCAGCATTAAAATCCCCCATAATCGTGAGATAAGAAAATTCATAAGTTTCAATGAGACTGGCAAGGGATGCAGTATAAAAAATATAGTCTTCAAGACTAACATCGTCTCTATTGTCTGTTGGCATATATACATTGACAATGACAAATTTGCCACCACCCGTCATAAGAGTAGCCAACATACAACGCTTATTTACTTTGACAGTGTTAATAGCAAAGGAGAAACACTTACGCCACAAAATAGCAATACCGCCATATGGCCGGCCATGAAGAATTTTCTGAGTGGTGTCAATGGATGATGATCCATCACCCCTAAAGTCCTTATGAATATTATTTAGCATAGGTAACTCATCCTCCATCAACCACGTTTCCTGCAGCAGAACAATATCATGAGAGTCACACAATCTTTGCACAATGTCAACAGAGCGCTTAAGAGACCCACAATTATAGGTCACAATACGAAGGCCTGCCATCATAAGTTATTTCTGGTGTTTACCGGCCTGGTCTACCCTTGGCCGAATCGATTACTCTGTCGCTTCTGATGTTGGACAAAAGGTCTGATGTAGACTCCCACCGGCCATAGTTCTGGGCTCATCACAGATTGTTTCATTTCCAAAGGAAGAACCAAATGAAATGCTTTATACCCATATTTTTCTGCTTCCGGCAAGTCAATGATGCTGTTAACTGTAAGCAGATGATTTTTCTTTTTTAAATGATCTTTGATTGTGGCGTCTGTAGTGGATGCCGAACAGTGGCCAACGTAGAGATGAAATTTAGGGGGAGCAGCAGAAAAAGCATTAGCTGTCTCAGCTGATACCGACACCTCGTCAGTTCCAACAACTGGCTTCCTCCTTCTCCAACGCTTCTTCTGCACTGGACCCTGCCATGCTTTATCATCTAAGTCACTAACATTTATTCCAGTTTCAATAGGGCTGCTAGAGTTCGTGTCAGAATCATGGTCGTCATTAAAAGGCACCATGGTGTTCTGGCGACTGCTATCAACCTTTTTTGGCATTGGTTTTTCTTTTTTCGGATTACTCCTTGCTTTGTCGTCTGCTCTAGCCTTGTCAGCAAAAGTTACAGACGTATCACTAGAGATCAGTGGTGCAGCAGCGGCTACATCGTTCACTCCGTCTCCCTCAGCAATGTGACCTTGACTAAGCAAAGCATGAACGGGAGCAGCGGCGTTAGGCCTAACCTCATCGAGCCTCTCCACCACGTGCGTGATAGAGTTTCTAACTTCCTTAATTTCTGATTCCAAACGTGCAAGAGAATGAGCAGTTACAACAGTATCCACAAACTCCAGCGAAAGAGGTGGCTGTTTAGATAAATCACAAGAGGCAAACATAGGCACAAATATACCTTCTTGATCGCATTGTACAAGAAAACTGACGATGTCTACTGACGATGTCTACTGACGATGTCTACTGACGATATTAATCCTAACGCACTCCATGTAAGCAAATGATAACTAATTTCGCTAAAAAACTCCGTTTTTAAGCAAGAAAGATGCAACCCACCAACTCAAGTTAGTATAACTTATTTTTACGCATGGTTCAAACGAAGTTTGGAATAATTTTAAGGATGAACATCGGCATGAGCCGAAAAAGAATTCAAGCAGTAGCAGGCGGCACTGGTGTTTACAACACTGTGCTCGAAACGTGAATGAGAAATGGGGCTGCTGTGCTAGCATACATGCAACGCGACAGGAGCGCTCTAAGCGGGTGATAAGTCAAGCTCATGGGATTTAAAATGGAATTTAAATTGATTTCGGGCATAAATAAAGCAAATCGAAACAATTTAAGCACATATTGAACGTTAGTATTTTGCAGATAGTAAGAAATTTACAACAATCTTGCGGTGCACATCGCAGACTGTTGGTTTGTTGGTTGGCTAAAGGTTTGGACTTTGTTGTACAAAGGCGCATTTATTTCGAGATGCACACTTCCTGAGCCGAATTCAACCGTCGGTGCATGCTTATCGCTTGGCTAACAACTGTTTCCTCGGTAAGTGAACAACTAACTGTTGGACTTCATCAATGCGTGCGGCAGGTACTTTGCCAAAGTGGGGAGGTGAGGTGGGGGGGGGGGGGGGAGCAGATGCGCCATTAACAATTATATCGTTGTCGCACGAATTATATTGTTAATTTTCGTACTGTGAAATGCCACAATGTCAACAAAACTCGGAAAAAATTCCGTAAAATAATTACCGCACACTTTCACAATCAAGACAACAGCTTTGTCCTGTGAATTTTCGATAGCTGTTATCGTCTTCAGGCCTCAAGGAAAAATGTGCAATTTAACATTCAAGGCCCTTCATTTCCTAGAGTGAGCATTTAGTAAGCAATAATCTGGCACGTCAACTTCATTATCAGTGGAGAATAGGAACGGACGATCTGGACCCATAACACAAATACAGGAGCAACGTTGCCAGCTAAATTCAAATGCGATAGTTCATCGAACTTGGGTGGGAAATGTAGAAAGTCCGAGCTATAAATTAAATTAAATTAATAGCGGAAGAAAGCAAGCTTATGTAACCGGTTCACAACAAAACATGGAACAAAAACACTTTAACACTGAGTCAGATCATATTGTCTTTTCCAACTGCTGGTTGAAGGTGCTGTCAGAACACTTTCTGGGAGTGCGCTCCCAGAATTAATGGCTCTCACAGTGATATAAGACTGTCCAACAATGGTGCGGATTCGTGGTTTCGTCAACTTCATGCTGTGTCCTCTGGTTCGTATGACAGTCGAGTGTTGAAAAAACTGGTCGACAGGCAAAATCACTTCGCCAGACAGAATTTGACGGGTCTTGATAAGGTCATATCTTCAACTCTTATCAACAAGGGTTGTCCGGTCAAGTCTTTTCAAACGTTCTTCGTAAGGCAAACCCTTCAGTGAAGAACAGTGCCTGGTGACGGCGCTCTGAACTTGTTTCAACCTGTAAATATCACCATTGTAATGGGGTGACCAGGCGTGTACACAGTATTCAAGTTTTGGTCGGATAAACATCATATAAATCTTCTTGTATTCGTAAGTGTCCACGATTTGAACATTGACTTTAAAATAAAAACGTATTCCGAGCATCATTCACAACTTGTTGCACCTGATTATGGAACTTAAGTTGGTTGTCCACAAGGATGCCCAAATCTTTCACGACAGTTTGTTCTTGCAATTGATGACCTGACAAGTAATATTGAAAGTCAACAGCCTTGCATTTACCAATACGTAGAATAACACATTTCTCTGGGTGAAACTTCATTTTATTGTCAGCTGCCCATTTATCTAACCGATCAAGGTCATCTTGAAGCTGCTGGCAACTTCCAAGTGAATCAGATCTGTTATACATTTTAAGATCATCAGCATATAACAAGGCAATTGAAGAAATAAACTTAGTGATGTCACTAATAAATAAGTTGAATAGCCATCCGCTGAGTGTGCCACCTTGAGGAATGCAATAACTGTTTTCCGCCCAGTCACTTGACTCTGCCCCGATAACGACTCTGTGACGGCGACCCTTCAAGTAGTCACAAATCCAATTGAAGAAAGCCATATTTATTTTTGAGGTTAAGACCAAACGCATCTACGAAATCAGTGTAGACAATGTCAGTCGGAATTCCTTTGTCAGGGCAGTCAGTGATGCCAGATAACAAGTTTGTCGCACACGATCTCTTCTTTGTGTAACTGTGTTGTGAAGACTTGAAGACTATATCCTTGAGGTCCGAAGAAGATAGCAGCTGAAGCCATCGAAAATTAGCTGGACAAAGCTGTTGTCTTGATTGTGAAAGTGTGCAGTAATTTTTTTTCCGGAATTTTTCCGAGTTTTGTTGAAGAAATTGTTCAATGCTAATTTCACTAGCAACATTACGTTTTCGATAAAAAAAAGTAATTTTTATTTTGCTCAAAGAAAAAAAAAAAAGAACCACCTTCCTTGCAATTTTGATCAGGCAACAAGATACACTCAAGAGAAAACTAAAGACATGGCTCTGGTGCAAAGGAAGACCAAGTTCTTTCAGAGCCGCTTTGCCCTCCCAGCAGGGAACGGGGACTTGCTCAAGCCAGGGATTGTAAGGGGGGAAGAAAAGAGGTGTAGGGATCGACCGGATAGCATTTTACCGAATCTGGATCGGTTCCGGATAATTTGATGCTAGCACCGAATCTAGGTTCGAATCCGGGTCGGTGCCGTATACCGGGTAATTCACACAAAAATGATGAAATAAAGTTGTTTATATTTTCCCCTTATAAGTTGCAGATGGTGTTAACCCTTTGAGAGCTGCGTTTTTTTTATATCTCCAAAAAAGTAGGGGTAACCTGGACGGGGCTCG
>JAHWFP010233498.1:48557-73442 GCA_023313725.1 Lithobius niger | reverse complement strand
AATAGGCCTTTGTGTATTTTATCATATGAAATTACCGTCAGACTGGTTAGAGAGTCTGCAGGGGGGATATTTAGTTCGTCCGAGTAAAAATTTGCTACTGACAGCGAATTATTATCTTGCACAAAATTACCGCTAAATACAGAATTTAAGGCATTAGCCTTCATTAAATCGTCGAATAGAATGTCATCCTGATAATGTAGTGGAGGTATTGTACCAGGGGATTTTGTTTGTCTTTTAATGTACCTGAAGAGGGAGCTCATTGTACCCTCTCCAATAACCTGCCGTTCAATAGCTATTGCCTCTCGCCTACACAATTCCTTCAAGTTTCTGCGACAGTTATTATAGATTGTCCTATTTACATCAGAATCTTCTCGTTTGAGACGCCTCCAGAGTTTACTTTTCTGTATGGTCAATTTCCTGATTTCTGGAGAAAACCTTTTATTCACCAACGCTTTATTTTTACACTTTTTATTTTTAGTTATAATAGTGTTACACCGTTGAACGAGATTTGTTATAATATTAATAAATGCGTTCCATTTATTTTCGACATTTGACTGGACTGAGAGTATATATGGCCAATTTAATTCAGAAATCATCAGCTTTAAAGTTTCAAAGTCTATTTTGTAAATAAAATCAGAATTGTTGCACGTATCAATATTATGGGTGGAGTGAATTGAAAAAATGACCATCTCATGGTCACTGGTACTAAAGTGCGGCAGCACGTCAGTGTCATAAATAATTCTGTCACAATCCACAAGTATTAAATCCAGAATATTTGACCCTCTAGTTGGTTGTGTGACCAACTGAGATAATCCCAACTCAAGAATCGTGTCGAGAAAAATTTGTTGGTTTGAATCGCTGGCAGTACAGCTTATCCAATCAATCTTTGACATGCTGAAGTCACCCATCACAACATTAGGACACCGAGAGTTATTAACTTTCACAAGAAATGAACACATTGCAGTCACCTGGGTAAGGTCCCTGCTGTTAGGTAGATATCCAATGGTTATACATATGAATGGGGAGACTAGTGTAATATTGAGTGCCTCACAATCATTAGCAATTTCGACGCTGATTTCAAGGTTCTGCTTTCAACCTCATTTGTACAGCTAATATTCGACAAATATTTAGTCGCTGTTGTAGAATGTGACTCGTAACTTATTTGTATTCTTCAGACTACTGTTCCTTTTGTTTTTAAGGGCTCTTTTGCTACATCTTCCTTGTGGGAAATTTTATACTGTATTAGAATCTCCCGTTCCTCTACATATGGCATTTTCATATAGAACACAGGAAGGCAGCAGTATAGCATAACAGCTGAAAAAGCCTACAGAAAATTTAACACGCCCATGTATGTATTCATCTTCATTCACCACTATTACACAATGTCTCCTAACACTTAAATTATAACTTAAGCATGACTTGCCTTAATCCAACATCTGAATCTGCCAAACCTTGCAGCAAACCTTCTTTTGCCTGACTAGTTGCAGTACAACATTTAGCCCCTACTTTATCTCTATAAAAAAAAAATCACATGAAGGTTAAGACCAGGGCAAAACAGTAACTTAAAATGTGAAATCATCTCCAGAGCTTAACTTGACCTTTCACTCCGTGTGCATGCCAAATGTTTACTTTAACAACAGATAATCTGTCCAAGAAAAGCTCATTAAAGTTATCTCGCTGAGCTTATTCATTGTTTGAAGTCATGATAGCAAATGTTAAGTTAATCCAACAAAAGGTCAAATGAAAAATTTTAAACTTGTTTACTGAGCAATTTTTTCAAGTATTTCAAGGCAAGGTCTGAAGTGTTAGTTGGTGGGATTAACTTGGCGAAAGCACTTGGTGTCTGATACCAAGACTTCGAGCGTTAAAGCTTTGCGCACATCCACAACTAATTTGTTTTGGGGAGATATCACTTTTTTTGGCATAAATTGATAAGATCGACCGATTATTTATTCCTAGCAATTATGACATGAAAAGCTGAATGGGGTTGGATCAAATCTTAAATCTTGTGAGGAAATCCACCAAAGTCATATTATTTAACAAAGGGATTAGCAATGATTCTTCTTTTTTGATGTAGTTCTCATGCTTGCTTACTCGTGCACTACAATCAGATTGTTGAACTCCAAAGATGGTATCCATGTTCTGTATTGTAGCAACGTGGAAACATTGCCTTTAAAATAGTATTTCAACGGACTGATGACATCATTTACACATCCCCCGACCTTCAAACCAGTAAAAGGAGTGTCACACGGGTAAAAAAAACATACGCTTACAAAACACACTGCATGGTTGATTTTATTCTCGAGGAATTAGGTAGTAGCCTATAGTCAGTATCAAACCCCGTAGCAAGAAATGTAATTTTACACATGAAATTAGTTTTTACTATACCTCAAACTTTGGGCTTATTTCAATTAAAATAATTCCAGGGTCAAAACTAAAACTAAGTGGCGAAAACCAGTCCACAAAAAACCTCTAAGCCCAGAAGAGGATGAACCGTATGTTGAAGTCTATGTTTCCTAAATCTCGTACTGATAGTTGAAGCCCTCGCTTAAGGGCCGCCCGGATCGTAGAAGCGGGCGGAAACGGGGTAGGTTCGGAAGATGGCAGTGTCTCAGTCCTTTCGATTCCAGATTCCACGGATCGAAGAGGTGAGTCCACAGTTGATGTGACTGTCGGTAAGGGCGGTGAAAAAAATTTTTCTTAAAATTTCTCCTGCTGTCTTCTTCAGGATAAAGCAGGAGAAATTTCAACAAAATTGTTTTCAAGCAGGAGAAATTTTAACAAAATTGTTTTCAAGCAGGAGAAATTTTAACAAAATTTTTTTCAAAGCTGTCGAAAATTTGTGAAAATCGTGGACTGGTTTTCGCTTATTTTGAGAGGTGCGTAATTTATGGCGTCTGCTGTGGAAAGTGAATGGACCGACTCTCAATGTAATCTCAGCCATTATGCTATATTTCGAGTAAAACTAAGTGCTATTTCGTGGCCATCACGCCAGGTGACGTGTTCTTGCCAATTTCCCAGCAAGCCTTATCATGTTTCCTCACTTTTGTCTGCGGAACCCCAGTGTTTTGACGGAAAGCAGGATAGTCGATGGGTTTTAACATAAAGGTAAGTATTTTAGGACAAGTAGAATATCATTTTATATGTAAAATTTTGTTTTCACTTAATCCAAAATACTTCCCTTTACTTTGGTCCGACTTTCTCCAGTTGGAGGTGGGTCGAGCTAAACCTGTGTCATGTTACATCGTCTAAAGCTGCACCAATACCAACTTTACCGATCCGATACCAATCGCGTTTAAAAAATTTTGCCGACACTGGTACTTCCAAAATTAATTTTTTTGTGTCAACTGTCGTACTAGTGTGTAGTTTTCTTTAACACACCAATTATTAAAACGAAAATTTTTTACATGGAAATGAATAGTTAAAAGACAGCCAGGTAGACACTTGGTGATTTCCGAAGCAAAACGCCGAAAAATGCATGTAGTTATCTCAAACAGTACCCAATTTATTGATATTTCAGCAAAAGTAGACGGTACCGATGCAATAGCCCAAATATCGGCAACCGATTTGATCCAGTATCGGTGCAACCGTAAGTAATACACATACGTGTCCATCGCTACATTCAACTGTCAAGATAATCCCAGTTACGTTACTAGCTCGTCACGCAACTTCCTACCGTTACGTGTGCTTCTACTCAATTCATCTCACGATTCCCACTGACTCTCGAAGGTACGGGCTAGTGAAGGTAGTTTTATGGCGCCATGAGAATGATGTAACAAAGTCGTCCAAAGGAACCGCAGCAGCAAAAGCCCAAGGTGATGGTAGTGTCCGGAGCTCGCACTGAAGGGGAGATCCGCATGGTCTGGGGCACACTCGTAAGCTCTAAGGATTGCCTCAAAAATTCACTGTGCTAGCTTTGTGGGGGAGACTGGTGTCGACAATGGTTCACTGGAAACGGCATCCAGTTTTAAAGCGAAGGGCATCCGAGAGGCCACTTTGGCCAGAGTTCTTTGGGATTCCTGATAAGCTGCAGACGCTTATGGATTCTTTTGGCCTTGCGCAGATTGTTGCAAAGCCTACACGCGGTCAAAATTGTCTTAACTTGGTTTTTATCTCCCTGGAAGGAGTTCTTGATGTTGAGGTAGAGAAAGGATTTTCTGACCACAAGGCTGTTAAAGATTAAATTTCCTTTTGTAAATGAGGTTAAGCCATCAAATAGGGTAAGGCGTTTGCGTTACAAAAAAAACCGATTGGACTAAAGTAAACAAGAAGCTGGAAAACTGCTGCATTTTTTTCATGCTCTCTGCCAACGCACACTCCATCAATGAAAATTAAAATTGTGAGTGCTTTAAAACCAAACTGAAGGATGCGGTTGAGGAGTTTACTACTACTTGTTTTTTCTCTCCACGTATTGATAAACCATGGATGGACCGTGAATTAAGACGGAAGATCAGGAGGGCAAGACGGGTATATAAAAGAGCAAAGCTTTTCCCTTCGCAAACCATAGAAGCCGAGTTAAAAGCCTTGAAAGCCGAAATCAGACATGAAATTCGAACCAGCACACAGAATTTTATGGCGAAACTTGGGGAAGACATTGCTTCAAAACCCAAACGTTTTTGGTCCTATGTTAAGGGTATAACTCCTAAAGTTTGTGGTGTTCCGAGTCTATCTCAGGATGGTGAGTGTGTTACAGATAGTAAAGCTAGAGCTGACACACTAAATTCATTTTTTAAATCTGTGTTTACAGAATCTCTTCATCTTGGAGATACTCCACAATTAGCTCAGAGTACTGAAAATAAAATGGATGAAATTATTATAAGTCCTGCTGGGGTAAGTCGCTTGATTGCCTCACTCAAAGAAGAAAGGCGTGTGGACCTGACGGCATTGTGGCAACAGCTCTCAAGAACGCCATAGACATTAGTACAAAATTCTTAGTTTATATCTTTGTTAAATCTTTACACCTTGGTCAAATACCAGATGATTGGTTATTGTCCGCAGTTATGCCATTATTCAAGACTGGTAGGCGAGATGAAGTTAAAAACTATAGGTCTGTTGCCCTTAGTTCGGTCTGCTGCAAGATGTTAGAACACATCGTTGTTAGTGAGATGGTTAAGTTTTTAGACTATGAGAAGCTTCTTTCCAAGGATCAATTTGGCTCCAAAGAGTGCTCATCTTGTGAACTTTTATTACTTGCCATGGTTCATGACTTTGCGACTGGGCTTGATAGTGGTTTTTCTGTTGATGTAACGTCTCTAGACTTTGCTAAAGCCTTTGACACTGTACCACATAATCTGCTACTTGCCAAATTGAGGGCATATGGTATCTCTCAGGAAATCATTTCTTGGTTTTTTGAGGAATAGAAAACGATAATTTTAAAGGGTAAAATTAGTTTTTACTAACCTAAATACTTACTTCAGTAATTATGCTTAAAATCATCATTTTACGCTATCACTGCTCATTTATCAACTAAAAAACTCCCTTTTTTAGCTTGTATCCAAACTTTTTCTCCTCTCCCGCCAGGGGCGCTGCTACTCCTAACTAGGAGGCCGCCATCTTGTTTGTTCCCCTTATCACATTTTAAACTCTCCTTTCAGTGAATGCGGGGAGGCGGGCGGGTTCTTACTGAAGTAAGTATTTAGGTTAGTAAAAACTAATTTTACCTTTTAAAATTATCGTTTCTTACTACCTGCAAATACTTACTTCAGTAATTATGCTGAATTTGTCATTCAGGCGGTGGGGAAAAACCTCACTGAACCCGGGAGAGCTTGCCTACTACTGTTTTAACATGGAATAGGTCAACTTACCACTTCTACACAGTTGGTCTCGTTTCCTCTTCCAGTTACTTCACTGGCGTGCTTAGTTGACTGGGTGTCCCTAGTCTACACTCGAGGTGACTCCCTCAGTCTGATTCAGCACTATAGTTCATTCACCAGTGTGTGCCTCCGTCTGGGTGTCCCCAGTCTACACTAAGGGTGACCCCATCCGGTAGTGTTTGATGAAGGTGGTACTGCTATTCCATGAGCACACTGTGATCACCTCATCCCAACGTGTGCCACAACCCTACGCCCATGATGCGGCTATTGCCCGAAGCTCGTGATAGCGGGGAGATCCTCGTGATCCTGTCCGTTCAAGTATGCTCTTTAATCACGGCCCAGATCCTAGGCACTCCCTTATCCATAATTTCACCACTGTTTGAGTCCACATCAAAAAACAGTGGAGTTGGCTTGTTATGAACTTGCAGTTCTCCTTCTTATTTTCTGTTTTGGATAGGTAGAACCGCACCGCATAGCTCTAATCGGACACAGTACATTCTTGGTTTCGTGTTTGTTCACACTCGTTTAGAGCCTTAATTCGAACAGGCTTTGATGTCGTTCCCGGTTTGCAATTTTTTGCTCTGAAATGGGCCGAAAACGTCAAAAATACCTCCGACCAGTCTTTGGCAAAACTAATATGACCCTCATCCCTGGTGAAGGCTGCCAACTCACTTTGGCGTGCTGCCGAGGCTAAAGCGACTAGGAATACTGCCTTCTGGGATAGAGATAGCATGGACGCATTTCTAGCTGGCTCATATGGGGCGCCCATTAGACTTTGCAGCCCCAACGGCAGATTCCATGTGGGGAACAATTTCGTTTGTCTTGGTCTCCCACTTTCAAAGGCTGTCATCTGATTGGAAACCACCACATTGGAAAACAGTCTTTGGATCCCCAACGCATGTCAACATGAACGATAGCCCTTGGGGACAACCTTTGACAAAAAGCTCTTCAAAGAAAGCTGTCAGCATTCGTATGTTGCATGGGTCGCAGTCCGACTTTACACACCACTCGAACCACTTTTTCCATTTGGCATTGCAGTTACGTTGCGAGGACTCCCTCAAACACTTCGTAATCCTGGATGCCACTTCCTTCTTAAATCCCTCCCTCACCAAATTCTTCCTTAGAGTTTCCACCCTTGAAGATTCAGCATGGAAGGGTTTTGGCGCAGGGTCCTCCCCCGATGCTGGTGATTGGCAAGGGATTGGATCCGTCTTTTCCAGCTCCATCAACTCTGGGAACCATGGAGGCGCTGGCCAACAGGTGGCTACTAGGATGAATTTCCCTTTGGCCACTCTCAACTTGTTGATCACTTTCCACAGAAGTTTGAAAGGCGGGAAAAGGTACGCATTCAGACCTTCCCAGCTGATTGACAGTGTGTCCGTTGCCCAGGCCCTCGCATCCGGGAACGGGGACACAAACATGAGAGCTGAGTGTTGTAGTGCAAACAGATCCACCTACGGGGTTCCCCACTGACGAAACAGGGCTTCGCAACCCTGAGGGTCCAACATCCATTCCGTAGACAGCACCTGTGAACCCCGGGACAACTCTTCCGCCCACACGTTGAGACTTCCTGCTATGTGGCGAGGAACCGGCGAGATTTCGTACTGCATGCAGATCTCGAACAGGCTGGAGGCTTCTTCCATAAGAGATTTCGAATGTGCGCCTGCACCTTTCTTCACATACGCAACAGCCGTGGCATGATGCCCACTGCCTGACCCCTCAGCCTTAGCTTCCAGGCAAGGAGGGCTCTCCAAACTGCTCTGAGTTCCAGGACGTCGACGTCCAATGCCTGATGCAGTTTCCCCGGCAAGGTGAGCACCCCAACCTGACAGGGCGGCGTCTGAAAATAGGAGCAACTCCGGAACGGGCTCGTGAATGGGCATTCCAACTTGAAGGTTTCCCTTCGCCGTCCACCACGACAAGCTCTGCCTCGGGAGGTCTCGTAGCGGAATGATGTCCAACCAACTGTTCCGCGGCTGCCACGCTGTCTTCCGAAACCAGTGAATCGGTTCCCCCCGCCAGTGGCCTAAGGGTACAAGTCTGGCATTGGAGTCCAAGAGTCCAATGAGCGATGCCAACCCCCTCGCCATTACC
The DNA here is from genome assembly GCA_023313725.1 of Lithobius niger. Lineage (NCBI taxonomy): Eukaryota > Metazoa > Arthropoda > Chilopoda > Lithobiomorpha > Lithobiidae > Lithobius > Lithobius niger. The sequence goes on along the minus strand of JAHWFP010233498.1, from coordinate 65,535 downwards.
TTGGTCCTTCTGACGAATGTCTTCACCGACGTTCTCGTCTTGACGAACCTCTCAGTGTTGGTTTTACCACCATTTTTACAGTGTTGAACTTTGCACCCAGGAACACAAAACAAGTGCTTGGAACTGGTCTGGACTTCTTGAGGTTTATGCCAAGACCTAAATGTGAAAACAGGGAGCTGCACATTTCCCACTGCTGGGTCAAAGGAAAACAGTCCTTGTTTCGAACCAGCCAATCGTCCAAATAGGCGTGAGCTTTGATGTGATGTAGGTGCGGGTATGCAAGCACAGGTTTCCGCATCCGGGTAAACTCGTATGGAGCCGTCGCTAAGCCGAAAGGAAGAGATTTCCATTGGGACGATTTTCCCCCCGCCACAAGGCGGAACAGATGTCGAGGGGATTGAGGGGAACGTGCAGATACGCATCCTCGAGGTCGATAGAAAAGGTATACTCTTCGTGCTGGAGTGAGTCTCGAATTGATTCGATCGATTCCATCTGGAAATGTTCCTTTGCGAGGTGTTGATCGAGTTTCCGAAGACTAAAAAGAACACGGGATCCTCCTTCCGTTCGGAATCACCCTTGCTGGACTCCAAAAACCTGTACTGCCCCTTTCACAACCAGCAAATTGACTCCCTTGATAAGTTCTGGGATTCCGGAACGTACTACCAGCCAGTCTGGTGGCCAGTCTGTAGTTACAAGCCTGGTGACGAATAGCGGTGTGTATCCCTCCTCCAGAGCTCGGATGACGAAGGGGTCCGACGCAATCCTCTTCCAATGTCCAAGATGTCTGGCAATCCTTCCCCCCCCCACCTGACGGTGAATGGGGGGGGGGGTGCCTTGACCATGGCCAGTCACTGACGTGGAGGTCTTTTACCTCTTCCCCGGAACGATCCTCGGCCACGCTGGTAACTCTCTGGTCCTTTCCCGCATGACGAGGAGGGGGGGATGGTCACGAAAGGGCGAACGATCCCTTGACTTGTCCGCTGGCTTTTTGCTGCTACTCTTTCCCCCATATGGATCATTCCAATGTCCGGATGTTGGGTGTTGGATCTTTGCATACATAGGCTTGCTTCGATAGCTTCCACGGTTCGTGCTGACCGATGTTTGGGCAGGTCGAACCTTTTCTTTGAGTTCTGTTCCTCACCTACAAGTAACTGTCCATTAAGCAAGTCTCCAGAACCCTGAACTGGCAAAAGTCTCAACTTGCCCACTACATCCGCCGGGACCCCAGTTGCAGATTCGAGGAGGGCGTCTCGACGCCGAAAGACATTGTTCATGAGTAGACGGCATTGCCAATTTAAACTATCTTTGTGGCATGAAGACGCTCGCTTTAAGAAGATGCATACATTCCCTAATTGTTTTATTTTCCCTGAGCTCCGGGTTGACCAATGCCATCGCCTTCAAAGCTGGAGTTGATGCCGAGTAATAAGCTCTACTTGAGAGCTTGCTCTCAACATGACCTCGTCCTCTTCAATTGTTGAGTAGGAGTTTTAATGAACGAGGGGTTCTTGAGAACCGAATCCAATTCGATACTACACAGTTCAGTTACGTATTCGGCTTCCTTGTAGGTCCGAAACCCCTTCTTATTCGGGGCGCCTTTTCCGACCGATTTGAAAAACCTATGTGTATGCATCAGTATTTGCAGGTAGTAAGAAACATATGTGTCTTCTTTGGGTCATGCGGTGGCAGAGGCTTAGAACATGACAGGTGTGCAACAAACCCAAGTTTTGAACCATAATCTCCTGCGCATGCTGCGTTTGCTGGTTCCAAGGGGGTGAAAAATTGGGCATAGTGGCCCCGTGCGACCGCATATAGCGGCCAATTCCCCAAAGGTGCATATTTTCACCCCCCACTCAGCCTACGGACCCAAGGAAGAGAAGATAGTCGAAGGCAAAAAAAAAATAGGGGGGGGGGGAACCTTCCTAAAGCCCCATTTTACTAACCTCATACCACTAGCAACAAGAACGATGTTTGTACAGGCGACACGATGGCGACATGACACGACACGATGGCGACATGACACGACACGATGGCGACACGACACGACACGATGGCGACACGACCCGACACTTTTGACGCGAGGGTGTGTCGCTGCGGAACCCGTCAACATGTCCCATGCCAACCTACAGTCCGGCGACATAGACGCATACATCTCGGTCTCAATCCCATGACCTACACCTTTTCCCGGTGATTTACGGCTGGGAAGAGAAAACCATTTACTAGTGTTTTCGTTCCTATTACCTACTCCTTTTCTCGGAGATTTACGGCAGGGACGATATAGCTATTTACCAGCGTTCTCGTTCCTACGACCTACACCTTTCCTCGGTGATTTACGGCTGGGAAGAGATAGCTATTTACTAGTGCTATCGTTCCTATAACCTACTCCTTTTCTCGGAGATTTACGGCAGGAACGATACAGGTGGTTTTTTTTTTTTTTTTATGGTACTCTTTTAAAAATTGAACGCTTAACGCTCTTCTGGTGTTTGACGCCATAAACAAACTCATTATGTCCAGTAGTTTCGTAAATTTGTCCTCACTGGACTTTACTACTCCTACAGTTTTGCGTGATTTTTCGCTGAAGTGCTCATACGAACCGCTATTTCCCACACCGGGAGCGGCCATTGAGTACTGTCATTTCCTGACCCGCGAGTGGACGCCCTAGAAGATTTTCCTTTCTTCGCCGAGCTCTTCACTACAGCCGCCGGACTTGATCTAGACGCAGTCTTAACATCTCCGACACGTGGCGCCTCCTGACGGCACGACGCCTGCATAGCTGGCGACTGCATCGCAGACACGACTTGATGTCCGTCACAACAGACACATCGGTTCCTAATATCCAATGATTTTTCTTCTTCTTTGGCTAACAATGGTTGCAACATGTGAAGCATATCAGCCATTAGGGCGCCAAACTTTTTTTTTTTTTTTTCGTAATTCGTTGCTCCACACAAGTGGCTTTCGCATCAAAAATTACGTTGGCTGTGGTCTGCATCAACGCCAGCAACTCTTCATTTGAGAACGGCATCTGTCCTACTCCATCATCAAACAACTTTGCATCATCCCACACCACCACACTTTCGTGAACTTCAGCAAAGTCATTTTCGTTTGTTGACGCCATCTTATTTTCTCCCTCCGGTTGACAAGCTGCAGCCGTTTCGTCATCAACCAAACCTGCCGTTGCTGCCCTGGCCCTTTGATCTGCTTTCTGATCCGATTTCTTCCACGTCTGCAAAATGTCCTTCATAGTTGAACGATGATGTAAATCGCACAGTTCACATACTTTGGTGACGAAGTTGCAGGGCCTGCACTCACGGCAAAGAGGGTGAAAATCTCTTGACTGTTTCTTGCAGCTACACGCATCAAATTTCTTCGAATTGAGTCTCCCACGTAATAGATCGTTTGATTCTTCTATCGTGGTCATAATTCTGCCCAGAAAAGTTAATAACTTTGCTTCCAAACAAGAAAACAAAGGCAGCGATGCCAAACACGTCCTACCCTAACAACGTGCTTAAAATGTGATGAGGGGAACAAACAAGATGGCGGCCTCCTAGTTAGGAGTAGCAGCGCCCCTGGCGGGAGAGGAGAGAAAGTTTGGATACAAGCTAAAAAAAGGAGTTTTTTAGTTGATAAATGAGCAGTGATAGCGTAAAATGATGATTTTAAGCATAATTACTGAAGTAAGTATTTGCAGGTAGTAAGAAACAGTATTTTATGGTTGATGGAAGCAAATCTGAAATGGTGGTTGTTGATTCTGGCGTTCCACAGGGGTCTGTTAGTGGACCTATACTTTTTCGTCTGTATATAAATGACTTAACAGATCTTCTTTTGTGTAAACACAAACTGTTCGCTGATGATAACTGCATCTACCATGTTATCAAGGAAGAAGCGGATGAACAAATGCTGCAAAGTGACTTGACAAGTGTTAGTAGTTGGTGCAACACTTGGCAAATGAAACTAAACAGCTTAAAATGTAAATTCATGCATATCTCTCACACAAAAACGGGGTTTTACCCCTAAAAATAGTTTTTACTTAGCCTAAAATACTTACCTGTATTTTATATATGCTTTCCAGTTTTGGAAATGCTACCCGTCCCAAACATGAAATTTCTACTCTCCTGGTCCTTGCAATGGCACTCCCCGGGGCTCATGACCACCGCTAGGCGGCGCCCCATTCCCGCTCATTATCACAGTTTGTCTCCCCGTTCTAGACGGTTCGACGCGGGAGGAGGGTGGGTCCCTACAGGTAAGTATTTTAGGCTAAGTAAAAACTATTTTTAGGGGTAAAACCCCGTTTTTACTGCTAGCCTAAAATACTTACCTGTATTTTATATATGCTGACTTTGTCCTACCTAAATAGGTGGCGTCGAACCCACGCCTTTGCAAGACCATCCTACCGAAATCACACAAAGTGGAACATGTGTGAACGCAGTAAGCAACTGTAGACCCTTCAGGTCCGGTAGATAACCTACAACCCTTACCTTAAAACTTCACTACTTTACCTGCCGCGGTGAATTGATACCCTCTGTTACCTGATGAGGGGGTTCCCACACGCTGTAGATGGTGGGCGATGAAGGTATTGCGGTTCCTCCAGCGACCAGTTTTGATATTTTCCTCCAACGGCGTTCCAGCTGTTAGCGCCCAAGATGTTACCCTGGTATGAACCCCGTGCATGTAACACCGCCCCCTGGCAGGAGTGCCCGAGCGACGTGCTCCTGTGAAAGCTCTGCCTATCGCTCTACCTTAGAGCCCTGGTGATGCAGGGTCGCGCGTAAAGTACCCACCATTCTTCGTGAGCTTTACGAACAGCGGGACTCGTGGCCTATCTCCACGGTACGAAATCCCTACAGCTTCAGTTTCCTCACATAACCTTTTGGGTCAAGTGAGGAAGGCCCTCGCCGCTCGGGGGGCAGAGAACCTATCCGAGAATCCTGGTTCAATGAAGGGGTTAAAGTTGACACCACAACTGTCGTCGGTGTCTCATCTGTCTCAAGGGTAAAAGTTAGGTTTCTGGGGAAGGCATCGTGCCACCGCTCAAACAGGGGAGGGGGGGGGGGGAGACCAGAATATGCAGAATGCATGGAGGGTCCCCCTAAGGGCACAGTATTCGCCCTATAGGGCATAGTACACCGAAGGACTGGGTAACTCGCGACAACACTGTGCTTACATATGTCTCCTTGCTTCCCCCCGACTGCCAACCCTGAATTGATGGCAGCCCTGCACCCTTGATAGCACATGGTGTCAAACCCTGGTCAAATAGAGAACTAACAACTCGTAAAGTTCCCATGGTTAAGGTTGTGATGCACTAACAGTCTTAACACTGCACCACTCCAACTACCCTCTCCACATTCCTTCATAGATCTGTAAGGAAGAGTCGCGGTGACACTCCCCCACCACGTTGGAGACTCCCTTGGATGATCCTCCTTTAACACGCTCACTTTTCACAACCTGCCGGCGTGATGGTGTGGGGCGTAAGGTTTGGGTGGAGTGTGCTGCCCAGATGCTGGTAAGGGAAGTCGACCTGGTCCGCCGACTTCAGTGTCCATAGTCCTGCCAGTTGTAAACGAATGACCCCGCCCCTTGGCCACCAAAAGTTGCCCACTGGCTGTCCCACGATACTAGCAAGCCCCACGAAATGTGCGGTTGCAAGGTTGAGCTGGGATTGTCCGCACTCGGCTTTGACCCGGACTGCGAAGTTAGCCGAGACCCGGACTGTGTGCAGACCGACATCGGCTGTCCGCTGCTCCATGCCTTAGACCAGGACTGGGATACGATCGAGTCCGGACATTCCTGTCCGTTCTTGTCTCCCTCCTGGCCACTACTGAAAGCTAAGGATTCCAGTCCGGACTTGGTCCGGCCGGTCCCCATCGATACCTGGTCGGAGATTTGTGGGGCAGGCCCCAAAACCACACTGTTAGGATCGTGCCCAATGTCATCTCCTATGTATAGGCGATGACTCGACATCACCATACCCTGTCGTATCCACACTGCCGTCCCGTCTAGGTGAGCCCGGTGGGGTAACATTGTCCTGTAGTAGATTCACCAGTCCGTCCCCAAAGCTGGTGTCGACGAGGCAGCCCCCAGAGCCGACGTATCTCATCGTCCTCCAAATCTACTGATGTGGCGAAGTTTTCCCCCGTTGGGTAACTTCACGGGTATAACCGCCACTGGAACCATCCACTGACCTTGCCCAGATTTATCTTTCGTCTGGGAAGGCAGCGATAACGTGACAGCGACTAGTACACAAACTCCAACTACAATGCACCAGAACAAACGAACTGCTATGGTCATGGCTGCCAACCCCTCTCCAATCCTGTCGCATTGTCATTCAAGGGTACAGCGTGTCAAGCTATCCCTTGAATCCATACAAGCAAAATCTACGAAGTGTCTAATATTTGGCTTGTTAAATTGTCTGAACAGAATCTAAAAATGCCTGATGAAATGCGTGTTTTTAGGTGAAAATCAGACAAAATACACGATTTCACACATTTTGTCGGATAACTGACTTTTTCGTGTATCCTAGATACGGTAGACTTAGCATGGATGCTTGAATCACTATCACATTTCCCCCGAATTCATAAACACGTAGTCATAAAACACCCTACCAAGTCTAGGCAATGTTAGAACATGTCCCTCGCCGATCATGAAAACACCGCAGAATTCTATCATCCAATAATGGTAGCCTAGTGGTAAATACCATGTCAATTCACCCATGCACAGGCAATGCTGCTATAAAAGCCACCGTAAACGAACTTCCCAAATAAACTTTACGCTACATCACAGATCTTATTTTTACCCTATTACCAAATTTCTGAGTCGTTAGGCTAATATTTCCAATAAAACCGTGAAATGTCAGTTCCAGGTTGACACCAAGTAAAGTGTAACTGTCTTCGGCCTGTCAGCCACCAGGGCCGTAAGCCAATTGCTCGCCAGCTGGTAACCCATACATGGTTCGTCCAAAATTCAATCAAGAAAGTGATACTTGAAAGTGAGTAGCAAGTGCAATAATTCCAAACTATTAAAACCTCATAAGATACAGGCTAAAATTACCAAAAGGTTGGCAAAATTATGAGGTTTATAATTAAATGCCGACCAAGTCGCTTTGCCAATTATAAATCATTAATTATAAAAATAAATGAAATCTTGAAACTAAGTGGTAAGCACTTAGCAATGTTCAACAATTATTCATCGCCAAAACCATACTCCTTTAGGAGGAAGTTTTATCCGCAACACGAATAACCAAAATCCATACCATTTAATTGCCAAATTTTACTCGTTAAAATTAAGAATATCCACAGCAGTGAATGCGAATGGCGACACCACACATTCCAAGCATCGAATCACCAACAGTCATAACCCAAGTTACATGGAACATATGCTGTGGCCAAGCGACTGTCAATTGCAGAGAACTAATTGACTTCCACTAAGCTTAACATGAAGCTTATAAATATATAACTTTCATCATTGGGGTATGACCAAAGTGTATAATTAACTATCTCCCTTGAATGTGTGGAAATGACAAAGCGTTACTTTAGTAGGCTTTGACAAAAAACTCAAGACTCAAACCTTACTCAAGATTGTCTTACCAATACTATATTAATAATGGAAGATTAAATTAATCTCAATTTTAAGATTAACATGCAATCGAAATTAATACATTATATATAAAATACCACGCATGATATGGCGTGCCCGCGGTTAAAAACTGCGACACCCATGTGCACCAGCGGTCTGTGACTGCTACATGTGCCATTTCGTCTAGTGCTCGGGATGTAATCAACTACCGCCTGGATATACCAGTGGTTGACGATTTTTTTGGCGCTATGGGATCCATCAACTGCCCTCACGCAGAAAAGACTGGGAGAGCAGCGATAATGTGACTACGACTTAAGTTAAACTTCCACAACAACACACCAAGAACAGTAACAAGCAAGTTTGAGAGCATCTACCATCTCTCCATCCCTGTCGTATTGTGATTCAAGGGTACTGCGCATCATGCCAGCCCTCGAATCACTGTAACATTTCCCAAGGTGTTAGACTAACACCAACCATCAAACACAACTAGCAATGTTTCAATGATAAACCAATTTGGAAACAATACTCGTAACCAACCATACACTAGACTCTTACTGTAACACACTATGGTCAAAATAGAGGGCTGGGGTGGGGTTGCCATCCCCCCCCCCCTTACCTGGACGTCGTGGTGAGGGCCTGCATGCCCTAATCATACCTACCCCGGACGTCACCGTACAACAATATACACCACTTTATCGGTACAAACTATTACAAACCGATAAAGCTGACCGACATGTCCCAACTTTCACTTGGGAACATGGACAGGAAGCACAACCTGCCATTCTAGAGAATACACACATTATAATCTGTGAGCACATGTAGATGTAATACTGACTGGCCAACTGCAAGTCATTCCCGACTGGAGTGGAAACGCCCGAGAGGTAGGAGGTGCTGCAACTAAGCACGTCTCCCAAACCGTGCATCCCTTTCACGAAGGCAGCCATTCCCGTGAAGCTTTCGGAAACACCACACTCATAACTTAACCGCTCCCATCAGCAGTCGAGCATTACTCGTTGGAATCACGGAAACGACCCCCGATTCCAAATACATTCATATCGTTGTTTGACGATGAATGCCCTCCTAAAACGGCTAATTCCCTAGCCGTCTGATGCAAACCACTACGCTCGGTCGAATCTGCCCACATTGCCTCGACCGTCACGATCGTCTGGGCCTAAATTGTCTCACACTTCGGCACACTTCTAAATTGAAAAGTCACAAACTCTGCATCGGCGACACCAAGCTTGTGTTTCCAATTGATTCATCTTCTTCCACACTTTTGCTTCCCATAATCCGGGTAAGAAGCACATTTCGTATATCTTGTAGGCTTTCTCATGATGAGAGAATAGAGTAGTAGCGACTGTCTCAGTCGCGTCCCAAAACAAACTGTGATAATGAGCGGGAATGGGGCGCCGCCTAGCGGTGGTCATGAGCCCCGGGGAGTGCCATTGCAAGGACCAGGAGAGTAGAAATTTCATGTTTGGGACGGGTAGCATTTCCAAAACTGGAAAGCATATATAAAATACAGGTAAGTATTTTAGGCTAGCAGTAAAAATTGAGCTTTTCCCAGTTTACACATTGAAGGGTACTGCTCTGCAGCCTGTTACCAGCATGTCTTATTTGGGCATTACTAAGGTTGTACCAAACTGTTTTTGTCGAACCGAGCCTGATCGGTTAAAATCGGTTGCCGGTCAATATTTGACTAGTTAGCGAACAATTGCCGATCACCAACAAGCTGTGCCATTAGTCTCAACATGAATGCAGAACCAACTATAAAATTTAGTTATCTGGGCATAAGAAACAAAAAGCATTAATCCAATCTACCTTACCTTCACCAGTATTACAAAAAAAAATGCCAGACGCACAGATCAGGCTTAAGTAGAGGCACGTTTTCCAGGGGATTACACGTTGTTGTTGTCAGTTAGGCCTAACGCTCAGATAAACAATTTCACCTTTGAATTTTTATTTCTAAAAGATTTAAACTTTCACTTCATTTGGTAGGAGTTACGATTAAAGTACCCAAGACTCATTTCGTTGGAGCTGAAATCTGACTCTTAATTGCGTTATCAGACGAAGCTACTGTCAGACAATATAAACACAGTTTAACATCGTCAGTCCTTGCCTATTTCCAGTTAAGCAGGAAGCAGTAATAACTAGTTTATTATTTATATATTAAATCAAATTTAAATTCAGACATGACTGCCAGGAATGGTGTGGAGTCGTCACTTGTGTGCTCCACAATGACAGCCATCAATTTCATGTCTATATGTTAACCCTACCAAGATAACCCTTTAACCACTAAATAGGCTGTTCCATAATTGTATATAGTCTTAAGTGCATCACATGACTTCCCTGTATTTAAAGAGCAGTAAACAGGAAGTTCGCTGTCTTATCAGCTGTAGCCTACGCTCTGGTAGTCCGTGTGTTTATTACCATTGGTGCCCACGCTGGGCTAAGGTGTGTCCCCGCCTAGGACATCACAGTTGGCGACGAGTCCGGTACCTTTGGTAATCTTTAAAAACTTAAGCTTAAACTGATAGGTCCTCAACCACATCTTTGCTCCATATTTGTGGTAAGTTATAAATTTTTTTCATTTTGGCAATGAAAATTAGTGCTCTGAATTCCTATCAGAGTTTAAACTTTTTCAAACAATGTTATTTTGACGTGGTAGTGCTGTGTGGTACGAAATGATACCAGTTAAATTTAGTACCTTAACAACTAGAACCGAAGTGGGCAATTGGATTTATTATGGTTAATTTTACCTTGGCAGTGTTCTAGAGCGACGCACTGGCGTGTCCGCACAGGCAGTATTACAAACCTGAAGGTTCGAAAAATGCGCTGCTGAATTAACCCTTGTAAATTCGATTGTGCCATTGCCCATATTCGGGCTAGTGTGTGCCGGTGTTAAATTTAACACCGTAGGTTTATGCTCAAACTTAGTGAAATCTGGTCTGTGCTGAGGCTTAGGCCAGAAGTGTTGTTTTGTAAAACGTTGCAAATGGTGAACGTAAAACATTTTTTTCAAAGCCTAGTCCCTTTAAATTTAACTTGTAGGCAGTTAATTTATACAACTAGGTAGGCTACAGTCAAGCTTGATTTATTTCTGTGTTTAAATAAGTGACAGGTAGTCTTGAGTGCTCCAGTTTAATCCTTGCATGTTAAACAGGATTGTAATTAAATTTAATTAAATTTAATTTTGTAGGCTTATGCCAAAGACAGGTGTCGGTAGCAAACCACATGTAACTGCTAAAATTAGCAGTGAAAGTGAAACTGAAAATAATTCAGTAGTGAACGCAAGCGTTAATGAAGCTAGTTCTAATTTAAATCTAAATTTTGAATCTAGTGATAGTGAAGACGACGTCAACATGGGTTCGTCTAAAACCGCTGGTTTATTTTCGGAATTCGATTGCGAGTCTGACACATGGGAGAAATACTCCAGCCGAATTCGTTACTTTTTTTTAGCTAAAGAAATACCAGCAACCAAGCAAGTTTTCTGTGAGCCAGAAAATGTTTAATAGAATTCTTAATATCCTCTCACCTGATTTGCTCGACTCAGTAACATTTGATGAGCTCGTTAAAAAAGTTTTAGACGACATTGAGCCAGTGCCCTCAGTGGTATCTGAGCGTGTTAAATTCTTTAGAAGATCGCAAAAATCAGATGAGAGTATCGGGGAATATTTAGCTGCCTTAAAGCTAATGACGAAGTATTGTGACTTCGCTAAAATTAAAGACATTAACAGCGAAATGATTAGGGATCGCCTAATTGGGGGGATCCAATCTGAAGTCATTCAACGCGAGTTGTTGAAGCAGACTCTGGATTTAAAGGCTACAACATCCTTAGCTTTATCCATAGAGTCTGCTGAAACAGGCCAAAGCGTTTTGAGAAGCCATTCTAAAGCTGTTAACTACGTAGCTAAAAAATCGTGCAAAACATCTAGTAGGCCTAAATCCACTAAGGATTTCATTTGCTATTGTTGCGGCAAAAATTGCCACGTGAAAACATGTTGTAAATATCGAGACTATACATGTGGCCGTTGCCACACTGTCGGCCATTTAAAAGCCGTGTGCCGAAAAGCTAGTCATTCGAATAGAACTTTAAAATCACTCGACCACCCTAAAGCAAGTTCTAGCAAAAATTTTAAGGCTAGACCGAACACAAAACAAAAGTATAGCTACAAAAAACGCGTCAACAAACTCGAACGCGATAGCGAAAGTGATAGTGAAGAAGCCCAGGATGTTGAAGCTGAAAATTCAGAGTCTGGTTCCGGGTCTGATAACGATTCAGACAACGACTACCTTGTACTGAAAAATAATACTCTTGGACTGAGTTAGGCTGCGGACCAGATTTCAATTCCCCTACAAACCAACAAAATAATAGTAGTAGTTAATTCTATGAAAATCCATAAATGAAAAATGCCAGTCTGCCTAAATGGTGTCAAGCTAGAAATGGAACTTGATTCCGGAGCAGATGCATCCATTATCCCTATTGAGTGGCATCAAAAATATTTTGCGGACTGTCCTTTAAAACTCAGTCCGTACTCGATACACTCATACACTGACGGAATTGAGAACACGATTTACACTGTAAGTCTGAAGGTTGAAGTTCAAGGTCAAATCGAACATTTGGATGCTTTAGTTTCAAAATTATATAAACCTGCATTAATGGGAAAGGATTGGCTTTCTATTTTTCGAGTTAATTTCCATCATTTTTACGACCTACAAACGAAAGTGAAACCTAAGAAATGTGTTAAGAAAATTTAAACTAGCATTACGCCAGTTGACACTTCCGAAATAGTGAAGGGTTTCCCGGAGCTATTTTCTGAAGGCATGGGTAAGTTTAAGAATTTTAAAGCCAAAATTAATTTAAAACCTGATGCCAAGCCTGTGTACAGTCTTGTAAGAGCTACAGAGCTTTCTGGGTTTTGTAAACCATTACTCAAAATACCTACCGAATCTCACTCATATTCTGTCACCTGTAACACGTTTGTTAAGCCCAAGTGTGAAGTGGGTTTGGGGGGGCAGAATGCGACCGAGCCGTGAGTAAAGTAAAAGAATTATTTCTTAAATCAAAAGTTCTGGTTCATTACGATCCGAAATTAAAGCTCAAGCTCGTTTGTGACGGCTCACCCGACGGGGTCGGCGCGTGCCTGATGCATGTCATGAAAAACGGTGAATCACGGCCGATAGCTTTCGTTTCACGTAAACTCACTTAAGCGGAAAGAGGCTACTCGCATTTTGACTGGGAAGCACTCAGCGTGGCTTGGGGAGTGAACGGTTTCATGAATACGTTTATGGTCAGCGATTCATACTGCAGTCTGATCAGAAGGCTTTAGTTTGGATTTTTGGCCCTAAAAAGGGAATACCGCAGATGGCAGCCGCCAGGGTTCAGCGTTGGGCAGTGATGAATGGGCGCAGCAATTATTTAATAAATAAATTTAAATGTTTTATTTTGAGCAATGAAAAGCAAAAAATAAGCAATTTCAGCTATTATTACTGAAGTAAGTATTTAGCATATAGTAAGAAACCCAACCGAGCCATGCAGTCTAGAACAATCGATGTGCAGGGATGCGCACGCATTGGAAGCAACGAAGCTACAAGCAAGGGCACTGAAGTTTTGAGTTTTCTTTTTACTATTCTAGGTGGGAATGAGTTTGTGAAGGACACACTTAAATTAACGGAGTAGTATTTTATGAAGAAAATACTACTCCGCGAGTATTTTATGAAAAAAACCTTGAAATTAAAAAAAATTGACCTCCACACCATTTAGTTAATTAGCCAGAACTTACCTGTAAGCATCGTAAATCCACATTAATACTTCATACATAATCTTGCGACACATTACATTTGGGTGAGTCACGAGAGCCGTTACAGTTGGTAAAAAATACAACAGCTCTTCTACTTTGAGGTTTGGCAATAAAGCGTGAACTATCTGAAGTGCAACTGTTTGGGTGCCTTCGTGCCTAAAAAAAAAAAAAACACAAAATAGTATAAATTTAGAGAACGTACAAATAAGTAATGTGACAACAACAATGGAGAATACTAAACATATTACAAATATTACAAATATCAAACATCACAGAAGATACTAAAAAACACACACGACCGTCTCGTAAGGCTAAACTCACCACATAACTACAGGATTTAAGAATGTCACAAAGTGACTTTTTTTTTTATACCGATATCAAAGTGGGTCCTTGTTAAGACTACTTAAGGGAATTCTTCCAAAAACTATCTAAAGGGAATTCTTACCAAGAATATCTGAAGAGGCTTCTTGCCACGAACATCAAAAGAGGCATCATGCTAAGAACACCAAACGAGGATTCTTGCTACGAACATAAAATAGGACTACTTGCCAGAATACCAAAATGGGTACTGCCAAAAAGGGCTCCTAGCCAAAGGATTCCTTGCCAATAGTATTAACAAGGGCTAGCCAAGAGGATCAAAGGGTTTTTTTTTCCCAGAATACCTAAAGGGGCTTGCCAAGAGAATCAAAGGGTTTTCTGCCCAATAATGAATATCAAAAGTGGCTTGCCAAGAGGATGAACGGGTCTTTTGCGAATAGTATCAAAAGGAGCATGCCACACAAAGGCCTTCTTTGTATAAAATATAATCAATCAAGAATATCAAAGGGAACTTCTTGTCAAGAATATCAAAGGGAACTTCTTGTCAAGAATATCAGGGGGCTTTTTGGCAGGAATATCATAAAGATGTTTCTTGCACAGCTGTCGAAAGACGGCTTCCTCCAACAACCATGCTTATCAATAACACCTTCATAGCATCCACCAGATTTCTTGCCATAAAACAAACATCATTTCAACTGCGCATCACCATGTTACCATTGCAAAGCTGTAGGCTTTACATGGACACTGGAATAAGACCTTACATTGATAAGACCTTTCCTTGATAAAGACACATCATTTTAACTGCGCATCACCATGTTACCATTGCAAAGCTGTAGGCTGTAAATGTTACTGGAATAATACCTTTTAACTTAACCAGACATTTTAAAATCAACATGCTTCGTACTGTAAATTATATACGGTTAATAACTATTTCAAATTAGAAATAACTAACAAGCCACACAAAAAATGGGTTACCTGTGTGTCAAAAATGACAGGAAATTTTTTGTCTTTAATTCCACAAAGACATTTTCGATGTTGTTGACTTGTCCCCTAATGATTTCCAGGCAGAGAGTACGGAAGATACCATACACATTGGGCAACAAGAACAGAATCTTGTTAGTGAACCTACAACAGAACAAGCCAAAATAACAAACATACTAACACTGCAATCTTAAGACATGACGATTGAGAATGATCTGTTAAATAACCTGTCCTTTCCTTTTACCCAAAACTTAAAACTGGTTTTAGTAACAATACAGTGGGGGTACCCGTTATTTAACAACAGTTTCAACTGTATGTTGGTCAAATTCAGGGTACAGTATTCGGTTAATGCTCGGAAAAAGTTACTTTACTAGTGGCAAATCTATTTTTACCGCACTCTGAACTCGTAATTTCTATCCACATCATCCTTGGTTTCAAAAACCATACTGGTTGCTATCTTATAGCTGATTTCCGGAAAATTGCTTGCCGACAATTACTCGCAGGAAAATTGCTAGCGAAAAAAATTGCTCGCGATTTTGAAAACACTATTACGAAAATAGTTTAATTTTGCTGCCACAAGATGATGCTGTACGTCTGCACCAATTTAAAATATAATTACCATGATTGAGTGTATTCCAAAGTGTATTTGCTGGAGTGAAGAAAAGAAGATTTAAGTCTCGCTGAATTGTTTTATGTAACTTTTTTAACTCACAGCGTTTTTAAGAAACATTTAATGCAGTTAGGCCTTTGTCAAAAAATCAAATAAAATAAAAAAATCAATAAAATCAAAACCCATAATTGTGTGCCAATCCGCGTAAATAGTCCAACAATTGGCAGTTTTCGTAATCGGCAACAATTCGTTCCACCCTTTTTGCGCAGTCTCTGTACTTTTTCTCCCAACTGTTGGAGCACTGCTGGCCATACGATGCTTGATTTTTCCGTTGTTTACACTCTGTTCATCCTTCAGTGCCTTGATGAATTTCCATATGGCTGGATGGTACAAACTAATCAGTTCCACGAACAAACGATGCCAACCTTCACAAGCATTGTTTGTTTTAGGTAGGTCTTTTTGTACCGCATCAAAACAATTCCACATGTAGTGTGCAAAACAGGGAAGCCGACGCCTACGGCGATGTGGTCTTCCAATCCATGTATCTTCAAAATAATCTAGCACTGGCTGTGCCTCTGCTGGAAATTCGCCAGTGGAAATTCTTCAAAACTACTTTCAACATCTGGTACTGGAACAAATGCAAGAGCGGGAATCGTTCGCATTTTCAAAGCGAATTCAGCATCCGTTTCGTACCGATGTTGTAGGCCATTGGATTGGATGTTTCGGTAGACACATTGACAGAAGTGGAAATACCATCCACGACGTGTCACTTCAGAAAAATTGTTGCGAAATGCATTTATGGCAGCTGGCTCAAAATTTTTTAACTCAACTAAAAGAGAATTATAACAGTCTTCAGTTTTATTTGGTAAAAGCGCAAACGTAGCCAGGATTGTATTGTTGTTTACAATTGCATGGATGGTGTACAGCTGCTGGAACAGGGGAGGGACGGTTTTAAAAGTATCGTCTGCATACCAATGCACTGATTGTGACAACAGTTGTAAGTTGCGCTGTGTAGAAAAAATTAGGGTTCGATTATTGCCAGCATTGTTATCGTGTAGAAGAAATTGTTCGCCTTCATTAGTCATTTTAAATTCATCCGGAATCAGCAAATCACCAAGATGTAGTGGGCAGGGCGGCCTTCCATCAGCCCTTTTTCTTACGTTACGGATCGTCCTTTTGAAACTATCGTTAGTAGGCATTACCCCTGCTGCAGGCCGTTTGTGGTAAACCAACATGCGCATCCGTTGTTCTAATCTATTTCGAATGCCTATACTGGCATTCTTCCTCAGGCTAGGGCAATGAGACACACACGCACCAACTGTCCTACTTCCACACCGAAAACGATGCTTCAAATTCCCTCCCCCCCCCCCCCCAAACATCTTCATCAATGTATCAACTTTGCAGGTTGCTGCTGTCAAGCTCCGTGTGTGTCGATGTTGTCATAGGGAGAAACTTCTTCCACTTCGTGTCCAGTTTTTCACACAGTTCGGGGGTCACAATTTTATTAATCTGCTTAAATGCAGCGTCTTGGACGTTCATACGTCGCACTGTTTATCCTGGCAGTGTTGGATAGCAATTGCCTCCAAGGTGCGGAGGTGTGTCTCTTTGAATGTGTTGGATCCAACACATTTAAAGAGGCACACCTCCGCGCCTTGGAGACAATTGCTATCCAACACTGCCAGGATAGTGTTGGATAGCAATT